>JASDQU010102820.1:96256-121452 GCA_032191745.1 Picea mariana
TATTCAAAACTGAGATACTTGAAATCGATATTCATATCTTCAAAATATTGTTCGAGGTTAGAACCAACATCGAAAATATTGTGACATGAATTATGTTGTGAGAAATCACTATGCACATTATCTTTATCAACCATACAACAACTACTTTCGTTCTAGATGGAATTACTTACTTAGTCATACATATGGGTAGCTTATTCAAAACTGAGATACTTGAAATCGATATTCATATCTTCAAAATATTGTTCGAGGTTAGAACCAACATCGAAAATATTGTGACATGAATTATGTTGTGAGAAATCACTATGCACATTATCTTTATCAACCATACAACAACTACTTTCGTTCTAGTGGAAAAAATTATTGTTGAGGATGAATGGCCCTCTACGATCAGTATGGATTGTCCCCAATGAAGGGTCCCAATTATACCTTACATTGTTTGGAATAGCGAATCTAGCGAGCTTATACTTGACAACCTTTTATTGGTTTTGAGAGGATTTACTGATTGTGGCTCGATCCACTGTTTAGATTTTTCTTTGATGCAATAAATGAGATGCAACCATTCTAATATGAAAAAATTATAATAGTTACCAACATAAACTAACAAAACCAATGAGATAAACATAACACCAAATATATTATTGCTTTGTATCTTTAGCACAAGTTTACTAGGAAAAATAAAAGAAGACATTTAAATGATTAGTTCCATAACATATAAGTTTGAAAATGAATAGACGGATACAATATTATTCTTATGGATATCGACAAACAATTTGTGAGATAAAAAAAAAGACAAGTGGTCATACATGAGAAAATTCTACACTATAAAATCAAATACCTTAGTAAACTAGCAGAAAAAGTTCTACATATCATAATTTTTAGAACTGAAGTTTGCTTCCAAGATAGCTTGGATAGTAGTGAATTCTCATTCATTAATGTTCTAAAATAGTTTAAAATTGCATAAACAAAAATCCCCTTATTCCCATCGATTTCATCTTATTTACACAAAAATAAGGAGGAAAACTCATGGGTTTGATACACCTTGATGACTATTCATTTCCCATCCTTTCATGTTGTTTGCCCCTATCACTTTGTCTTCTTTTATGATATGAGGATTCAACTCCCTTTTACTATTCTGACCTTTTAATTGGTTGTTATAATTTCCTTTATGGATGTTTGAATCCTCTTCTATAGGATAACATTCTACTTGGCTTGAGGAATCTCCTTCATTTTCTCTTCTCTGTCTTCTTATAAAGGCCACCCATGCCTCAAAAGTTTGGATGTATATCCCATGAGAAAAGGTATGTTACTTAAGGGAGGCTCTCTATGATGAAATACTCTGACTTATTATTTTCTCATATTTCTCCATTTTAGACAATAAATTATTGATTAATGTCACGTGATTGGTAGGAGCTTCAATAAACCTCTAGATGGTTGCTTCATTAACCTGAAAGATCCTTCTTGCTAGTGCTAACATAGAAATGATTCCTAGTTCCAAAAGAATGGAAGTGATGATTGTTGGCCATATTCTCTATGAACTACTATATTGTAGCAAAGCCATTAACTCCATGGGTAATCCCTTGGAGGGAATCTTAATATTTTTGCTTCTAGTGTTTTAGAGAAAACTCCATTTCTTACAAGGATTCTACAATAACTATATGAACTCGAGGAGGAATTTATTCTAGTGCAAACTACAATCTTTTACTTAGTCAAATTGGAATTGAGCTTGTTGGTACTCCAATTCCCATGCTTGGAAATATTTCATGATCTCTAATATATATTTCCCTTTTGCCTGCAATTGTTGTGCTTTATTATTGTATTCTCTCTACGCAATGTTCAATTCATTTTTTACCCTAAAGACATATTCAATGAACTTAGAATTTTGGTAATTGATGGATTTATAATATTAAACTTGTTGTTCTTCTTCTTCTCTCTTAACCTTTTCTGCTTCAATATCATCCCTCTTTCTTTCATCTTTGACATTTTATTGGGTTTTATTCCTTGCTTCTTCTTCTCCTACTGTTATGGTTGTATTCTTTCTAATCGGTACTATTTCCTTAGGGTCTTCAATTATTTCAATTATCTCTTTAGGTTGACCTACAACCAATATTTCTGGATTATCTCTCTTCCTCTTTACATTGTTTTAAAAAAAGGGTATCCCCACACGTGACGAACACCTTTATTAAACACTCAAAAAAATAGATCGAAGATCAATAGATAAATGTTTTTATGTGGTCAAAGCTATTGAAGAGGGAAAATTTCCATGACTCCAGCCAACGTGGCCACTTGAGGGAATATATTAATGCAAAAGAAAAATATTTTACAAGAGAGATTCTCACAATCGATCATCAACAAATGACCCTCCATGATCTCTAAATAGAGATCATGGACCAATGAAGTGTTAAGCCATAGATCAACATAGCCATTAATATCAAGGAGAATATGAGCTGGTGGATCACTTTGTGTATAGAACATATCATGACCATCAGATTACATAACTACAAAATCATACTAATGAATACTAAATAAACACACTTTTATGTAAACACATATTGGATGGAGTTGAACTTAACTAAATCCAAAGTATCTAAATATCCTAACATCCCCCCTTAAGAACAACTTGGGATAGGATTGAAGGAAACGGTGACACAATGAAGGAGGCATTAGAGCCTATTCCCCCTTAATGAAAACTTCTTGAATTCCTAACATGGATCAAAGTTTGGAAAACTTCACTTCTGTAAGAGACTTTGTGAAAATGTCTGGAACTTGATCTTATGTAGGAAAAAAGAGCTCTTCAATAACTCGATCCTAAATGATATTTATGATGAAGTGCATGTGTATCTAAATGTGTTTTCTACATTGATGTTGAATTGGATCTTTGGTGATCTTGTTGGCACTCTTATTGTCGCACTAGAGGGTGATTAGATGTTTCTGCAAAAAATATAAACTCTGAAAGGATCTGTCAAATCCATAATGCTTCTTGAATTGAATTAACCATTGCTTGGTACTCTACTTATGCTAAAGAAAAAGTGATAGTCTATTGTTTATTAAAAGCCCAAGTGACAAGTACGAAACTAAGGATGAAAACATAATGTGCAATAGAGATTTAATCATTAGAGTCACTGACCAAATCCAAATCAGTGAAACCAACCAACAAGGGAGTCCCCCTTGTATTGTAATGTATGCCAAATTGAACTATACCCCAAACATATTGAAGTATTGTTTTTCCTTCTTTCTAATGGATTTCATGGGGTGTTTTCATATATCGGGAAACAAGACTAACAACAGAGGAAATATCATGATGAGTATGAGTCAAATATACAAGGCTACCAACTAATTTATTATACAAAGTGGAATCGTCTTTGGGATTAGTAAAAGTGGAAACAAATTTGACTCCAAACTGGAAAGGAGAAGGGGCTGGTTTATAGTTTTCCATGTGAAAGTGGTGAAGAAGTTCAAAATCATACTTAGATTGGGAAAGACAAATTCCTTTGCAATACTTGCAGGCTAAGGAAATAATGCAAATATCCTAAGTTTATCATTTCAAATTTATTTTTAAGGTCAGATCTCACATGGGTTAAAAGTTTAGGGTCACTACCAGTGAGGATAAGGTCATCAACATAAATAACACATATTGTGAGATGACTTCCTACTTTATTGGTATAGATATTAGGGTTAGAATGACATCTATAAAATTCAATGTCAAGAATAAATCTATCCATTTTTACATACCAATCTCAAGGATATTGCTTAAGACCATAGAGAGATTTCTTGAGATGACATACAAGGATGGAGTCATTCTGAACATAGATAGGAGGTTGATCGATGTATATATGTTGTTACAAATCCCCATGAAAGAAGGTGTATTTAACATCCATCTGATAGACCTCCCATTTACGTGAGGCAGGAAGGGATAGAACAAGGTGGATGAAATTCATTTTGGCTACAGAGGAAAAGGTTTCATTGCAACAAATTCCTTAAATTTGAAAAATCCTTTGGAAAATAATCAGGTCTTATGTATTTCAACACTTCCATCTTATTCATACTTAGTTATATACGCCCATTTACATCTGAAAAATTTTCCTTCTTTCAGAAAGGGTACAAGATCCCAAGTATCATTCACCATTAAGGAATGAAATTATTCATTTGTGTTCCAATTTGAGTGGTTAGAAGCTTCTACAAATGTGCCTGGATAATGATTCTTTGAAACTTAGGACAAAAGAGAGGATAATCTCTATAACTATGAATGTGTCTGATGCTAATTTGTAGGATCTCCGAAAATATCATGAACTGCTTCTCGTTTTGAACAGAACCATCCAGGAAGAAGTGGTGTTGGTGCAGGTTCATGTTCAATGGAATCATATAGAGAAAGGTGAGTAGGTAGAGGTGGATTTTCATCCTCACTGTCATCATCTAAATAATAAACCAGAATAGGAATAAAAGATGGAAAAAATGACAAATATGGATTAAAGGTCGAAGATGGAACACGTGCCGAATTAGGATCATAGGCCAAGATATTTTCATCAAATTTAACATCTCTTCTAATAATTATTTCATTGGAATGAGGCTGAAGAATTTAGTAACCTTTGAAATCTTCAGAATATCCAAAAAAAATACACTTCTCACTTTTAGGCTGTAATGCTTTCCTTTTCTCATCAAGAATGTGAGCCCATACTACACTACCAAATACATGGAAGTGACTTAAATATGATTAATTTTAGTCCATGCTTCTTATGGTGTTATATTTTTTTAATCCTTTGTGGGAGTGTGATGGAAGACTCTACGTTAGGGAATATACCAAAGGGTTCCATAGTACACTAACATATCCAATACATTATGCTCGAAGTTGGATATCAGAGACTTTGAAAGGCATTTGGTTCTAAAGTACCGTAGTGGCCTCTACATGTACATCCAAACAAAGATATATTTCTTGGACATCTCCTTACTGGGAGCCACTTATCAATATGCGATCAAAATAAAGCATTAATTCAAGCAACAAAATAAGCAGGAGTTTGGGTTTGCAAATCAGTAACAACAAAAGTAGGGAAAATGTGGCCTTAACTCACCAAAAAAGGAACATAGAAAGGAAGGAGAACCTCAAGGCTTCCACTCCAAGAAACATGAAACGATGGGTAATGGGAAGACAAAGAAGGAAACTGGAAAATAGTGCGAGTTCTACAAAATGCCTTGACACAACGCTAATGAATTCCACTCAAAACTATCATTGTTGGTTGAGCTTAAAACAAAAGAGTTTTAACCCAAATCAGACTCTGATTCAGAGAAAGATAAGGGAAAGTGGATGATCCAGGTGGATATCGGTGGCCACCCACCTATTCCACTAGCTCAAAAAATAGTTTTCCACCTTGGCAGTTTTTCGATAGTTTTTTGGGTTCCAAACTTCCGGGATCGTTTTGAGGCCCTAAATGATGATTTTTGGGGATTTGGGGACTAGGTGACTGCTGAAGTCACTAACCTGGGCCAATAAATTTTTTTTCTTCTCTGTTATACATTTCCAATGGGCTATCGTGCACCTAAAAAGAAGATCGTATGCAAAAGTTACGACCCTAGGAAGTTGATGTACTAACTTACCCAAACATGGCCCACATGACTTTTGGTGCTTCATCTCCTAGGGTTAGGGTTTTGGATGTCTAGGGTTTTTGACATTCCTGTTTGTTGTAAAAGGACTTTAGAACCCCAATGTAACCATCTTCTTGCATATGAGCGCAACCATCACATCTCTTCTCAGAGATAAGCCACCACCATTCCAACAAGCTTGTTTTCCACTGCATTTTACAGTTTCAACTTATTTCCTTATTGAATAGAAAACCAATTTTACTGTATCTCTATTATTTTGTGTTAAGCATATTTTAATAATATGTATTCATTTCTTTCTTCTCATAAAATCTGGATCAGTGGTATCAGAGCGGTCTTCTCCTTGTCATCTTAATGCATGTCCCCAACGAGGTCAGGGTACAAAGAATTAGGTCTCGAGCTTGTTTCTCTTGAGGACAAAATCTATCAAACACCTAAGCGACCTCTCATGGCAGAAGAAAATAACTATGACGGGACAAGAGATCCTTTCAAATTGTTTCTTGAGGAATCCCTCATGCAAAAAATGAACGAGATGATGGATAGTTTCGCCCAAATCCTTCGGTGGCTACCAACATGCGACACATCTTCCTCGAGCGGAGGAGCTACCCCCTTCAAGGTACGAATCAACTTCGATATTCCTATATTTGAAGGTTATATAGATGAAAATGTTGTAGACAAGTGGTTGAATCAACTAGAAGGGTATTTTTATGTGAATAACTTTTCGAATAGAGAAAATATTACTTTTGCATTCCTAAAAGCCATTCCCCATGTCAAATATTGGTGGGAAACTTTCTGTGAACAAAAAGAGACAGAGGAACCCTCATTATTTACAGTCATGACCACTTGGGAATCCTTCGGGGATTCTATTAAGGAACAATACTACCATGTTAGAAGTTATGATGACTTGTATACCAAATGGACCACACTACGACAAGGAAGAGACCAAGCAATGCCATAGTTCACAAATATATTCCATACCTTGTGCACCAAGATGGGTATCAAAGATTTAGAGTGACATATGGTGCTCAAGTAACATGGTTATCTGCATAGATACATTCAGACTGAAATGAAATTTCTAGACATCTCGTCCTTGGGTGCGACCTACCAATATGTCATCAAAATCAAGCATAAGCTCAAACAAAAGATGTGGAAATTTGGGCCTGGGAACCTCTCACAGAAAAATCCAGGAAAGGTAGCCCCAACCCACAGAAAAAAGGACAGAGAAAAGATGGATAGTATCATGACAATCAGTCCAATCCACAATCAAAGAAGGACACCAGAAAGAAAAAGAAAGATACCGGGAAGTGGTGCGACTTCCATAAGAGCCCTTGGAATAACACTACTGACTGTCGCTGGTGGCTGAAGTGAAATCCTTTGAATCAAATGTGGGTTCTAACTCTAAGTCATAACTAGAAATGGGAAGACAGATCATTGATGCGGAACCCAGTGCCACCATTCCTACCACCAAGCTCCAGCCTGGTGAACCATATGAGCCAGAAGAAGGAGAACACCTCTTCCATTCACAGATGTGGATAAAAGACACCCCGTTTTACTTCATCATTAATAGCGGTAGATAGAAGAACCTCATGTCAACAAAGGTCATCAAGAGGTTGGCCCTGATGACAACACCACACCCACAACCCTACACTGTTGGATGGATCTTCCATCGAAGCGATCTCTGCGTTAGCCAACAGTGCCCACTGTCATATGACATCAAGCCCTTCAAAGATGAGGTATTGTGTGATGTTTCTCCTCTCAAAGTTTGTAATTTTATTTTGGGCCAACCTTATTTATGGAAAAATCATGATGTATATGAGTCTAGGCCTCGTAGTGTTATTATTACTTTGAACAGGAAATTGTATAGGATAAACGAGGTAGTCCCTCCTAGTTCTATATCCTTGATCTCTACTAAGCAATGTAGGAAGGTCATCTCTCAGATCGAGAAATTTGTCTTCTTTGTGATTTTCTCTCAGATTGAGTGAAATATCATAGCCACATCTAGGGCCTCCGTGATCGATCTCTCCACAAAACAGAAGCAAGTGGATAAGGTCATGGAAGAATACTTAGATATCTTCTCCTCTCCTACCAGGGTACCTCTGCACTTCTAGGTCAAGCATCCCATCAATATGACCCCAGGTGCATCGCTACCCAATGGTCCAGTCTATCGTCGCTCTCTATTAGAAAATGAGGAGATCAAGAGGTAGATCTAAGAACCTATCCAAAAGGGGCACATTCATCCCAACTCATCGCCTTGTGGGAGCCCAATCGTGATGGTGCAGAAGAAATATGGGACCCAGAGACTCTGCATTGATTACCGGGCCCTAAATAAAATCAAAGTCCAAAACCGATACCTGATTCCTCGAATCGACGAACTCCTTGAACAAATCATGGGGGCCAAATACTTTAGTAAGATTGATCTAAAGTCTGACTACCACTAGGTCCCAATAGAATAGACATATGTATGGAATACTACCTTCAAGTCAAAAGAAGGTCTTTTTGAATGGCTGGTCATGCCCTTTGGTTTGACAAATGCTCTAACAACTTTTATGGGGATGATGGACGATATCCTACGACCTTTCACCAATACTTTTGTAGTGGTGTATCTAGATGACATCCTCATCTACAACAAGACTTGGGAAAAACACTTGCATCATATTCAACAGCTTCTGCACACCCTGTGGCCTCACAAACTATATGCAAACTTGGAAAAATTCTCCTTCGACATGGACAGGGTCCATTACTTAGGCTACATCGTTGATCAACATGGTGTGGATGTGGATCCAACCAAGATCCTGGTCATCCATGATTGGCCAGACCCAACCACACTCACTGAACTTTAGAGCTTCTTGGGCCTTCCCAATTTCTATCCCAGGTTTGTGATGGGATTCTCTCATATTGCATGGGCCCTCAGCCAAGTAACCAGGGGTGGTGGTAAGGAAAAATTTGTGTGGGGCTTGTCCCAAAAACAAGCCTTCGATGACTTGAAGAAGCGTTCATGTTCATCACTGGTACTTTCATTACTGAACCTGCAACATCCCTTTGAGATCGAGACAAATGCTTCAGACTAAGTTGTGGGTGCCATTCTCACTGAACAAAGCCACCCCGTGGCATATCACAGTGAGACACTATCAGATGCTGTCCGTAAGTACCCTACTTACAAAAAATAAATGTACTCCATTGTGCAAGAATTCCGCCAGTGGAGACATTACATTCTTGGGAAGGGGACAATCATCCACACTGATCATAAGCCAGTACAGTTCATGAAGAGCTAAGGAAAATTGAAAAATGACCGCCATCAGAAGTGGTAAACATACTTACAACAATTCCACCTCAACATCAAGTATATAACATGAATTACCAATCGAGTTTCTTACTACCTCAACTGACCTCTAGTCATGAAACTCACCACGGTGCTAGACTCTTGTGGTCACGAGACCTACGGATGGCCCCACCTATACAAGATAGACCCTGACTTCTCCACCACCTACCAAATGTTGGGCGCCAACTCAGTGGTTGCTAATTTCCATCTTTAGGACGTGCTGTTGTGTCATCTGGGCTATCTCTGTGTTCCATCAAGCGAGTTTGTGAATCTTATTTTGGAAGATCACTACATTCCGATGGAAGGACACTTTGGTGTCGAAAAGAAAGTGGTAGTGTTGTAGAAACCTTTCTACTGGCCAAAACTTTGACAAGAAGTCGACAAGTATATCAGGTTTTCACTGCCTGTGCTATTGCCAAACTGACCACTAAGAAACAGGGCCTGTACACCCCTCTGCCTACTTCTAATAGGCCATGGGAATCCATCTCAATGGACTACAATTTGGGCCTCCCATCCACCAAGAAGGGAAATGACTGTGTTTTTTTTGGTTGTTGATCGCTTTTCCAAGATGGTGATTCTAGCTGCCTACAAGAAGAACATCACAGTAGAAGCCACTACCAATATATTCTTTGAACGAGTATGGGTACATTTTGGGATCCAAAAAATTACCATTATCTCAAACTATGACAATTGGTTCCTCAGGTCATTCTAGTCGAGCCTTTGGTCACTGCTGGATACCAAGCTCACCAAATCCACTTCCTTTCACCCCCATACAGATGGACAAATTGAGTTTGTTAATCAAATGGTCATACATATCCTGCGCATGTACAATTCAAAATACCCCTGCAAATGGGATGTGAGTCTTACCTATGTCCAACATAGCTACAACCGATCCCTGCATATCTCAACTAGCCACAACCCCTTTCAGGTGGGGTTGGGATTCCAACTATTGGGCCCCATGGATGTTGCACTACCCTTGGTGACCACCTCACCCAACTCACCCTATTCTCCACCAGAAGCTGAAAAATCCATCCGGTTCATTGAGAGGATCCAACACATCCGTCAACAGGTTCAGGATATTCTACAAAAATCTAATTCCAAGTACAAACAACACCATGATCAACATCGGGTGCCACATAAGTTTTAGGTGGGAGAAAATTTTTGGTTGCATTTGCAGAAATAATGCCTTATAGGGCCCCATCGGAAACTTTTCCCACTCTGTTATGGGTTGTACAACATCACCAAGGTTGTGGGTGAAATTTCTTTTGATCTCAACATTCCCCCCTTCCTTGGTCTGCATCTAGTCTTCAACGTGGCTCTCCTTCGGCCATATTTTCCACCATTATTGGACACCTTAGAGATAGCAGAGTATTTGACACCAACATATATCAAAAATGACTGCATGCAAAAAGAATCTAGTGATTATATTGTGGAAAAACAGATCAAGGGAACTCGAAAACAAAGGATCCAACTTTATCGAGTCGTCAAAGTAGGGCAGCTCCCGCACCAAGGCAAGTGGCTCACCCGGGCCAAATTCAACATAAATCTCCCCATTTGATGTGGGAAATCAATGAAATGGAGACCATTCCTTCCTAAAAAGGGAGGATTGATCCAGGTGGATATTCGTGGCCACCCACCTATTCCACTGGCTTGAAAAACAATTTTCCACCTTGGCAGTTTTTCGGGTTCCAAACTTCCGGGGTCGTTTTGAGGTCCTAAACGATGTTTTTTGGGGATTTTGGGCCCATGTTATTTTTGGTGGCACTAACTAGGGCTAGTCGAAATTTCTTCTTCTCATTTAGACCTTTCCAATGGGATATCATGTGCCTAAAATGAATATTGTATGCAAAAGTTACGACCCCGAGAAGTTGATGTACTAACTTACCCAAACGGGGCCCACATGAATTTTGGTGCTTCATCTCCTAGGGATAGGTTTTTTGATGTATAGGGTTTTTGAAATTCTTGTTTATTGTAAAAGGCCTTAAGAGCCGCATTGTAACCATCTTCTTGTGAATGAGCACAACTGTCACATCTCTTCTAAGAGATAAGCCGCCACCATTCCAACAAGCTTGTTTTCCACTGCATTTTATAGTTTTAGCTTATTTCCTTATTGAATAGAAAACCAGTTTTATTGTATCTATGTTATTTTGTGTTAAGCTTATTTTAATAATCTGTATTCATTTCATTCTGCTCATAAAATCCGGATCGGTGGATCATCAATGCACAAACCTAGTGTTACCATTGCAACTACAAGGATCCAATCCAACAAGTCAAAGGAACTTGAGTGTAACATACCCGACCCCCTTAATAGATTTCAAGGGAATGGGGTATTGAAATTTTACTTCCATTAACCATCTCTAAATCCATTTTTGAAAACATTATCATCCTTTTCTTGTCAAGATATTTCTAACGACTATAATTTTACTCAAAACTAACATCTGGATTGGAAGTTGTGGCTTCCAGAAGCTTCTTGGCCTTCATTGGCCCAATGCCACCCCACTTCCACATGGTGATCTGACCTTTGTGTTATCCAACGTGGAATAAAGGTGTTTTTGAAATGGTACTTGCCACATGGCTCATCGATTCAAGGTTCCTACCTCATGTAACATCATGTCATCATCGTCATGGATTTCATTCCCATGGGTTGCAAATACCCTAAACCAAAAGTTTCAACGATGCATAGCTAATCAGACCCCTTCCTAGATTAGAAGGTTCAAAAGCCCCCCATCCTATGGCTCTGAGTGAGTTGGTGAATCCAACTTGTACGGGGGTTAATACTCTTCCCATATGACATCATTGATCTTAAATTCCCCACGTCGTTTGTCCAACAACTCTGGTTGAGTCGGCGATGCTAACATGTGCAACGATTACCACTCACCCCTTCTCACTACTAAAACTAATGGTGGGACCCATGACAGATCAATGGTTCATACTAAGTCTTCACTGTGCACCAACCAACGGTCTTGATCTCTCCTCCCATCATCATTTTCATCGTTCCTTGCAAACGCCTAAGAAGTCCACTCTCAAGCCCCGACGACGACACGTTTGGATCAAGGGTCCAGATCTCCTCATCACATCTCTGACGAGATCGATGGTCGTCATCATCTTCGATGAGATAAACAATTTATATTACACCTGGGTTATCCAACCAATCAAGGGTCCTGATCTACTACGCGTAGATATGATGGCTACGACTAAACCATGACACATGTCCCTACCCAAATACACCACCTATCTTGACACATGGAACATAGGCTATGCCACGTTTCACCCCCTCAAAGTGCCATAACACATTTTCATGTGGCACAATATCCAACCTCCATGTGGAATGATGTGGCATGCATGTCATGGTTGATCACTAACACATCCTTCCAGGTGATGAAACCTATCCTCTACACAATGGGTGGGTGACATCACCTTCCTCCCGGCCTCATCTAAGCAAGACCCATAAAGATCAATGGTCAGGATTATATATCAACTAGTCTCCGATTAATAGTTAGGATTGATCCTCTAAGTCTTTCCATCAGAGTTCTCCAACATCCTTAGCCTAGAATTCTCCTATGGCTATATGCTTTCACTAATGGTTGGGATCATATGACACTAACTTTGACTGAAGACCGTGATAAAATCACCTTTCCAAGGATTGAACTCGGCAGCGACCCACCCCCTTATTAGCTCGATCATTTACAGGCCACAACATGTCTTCCTTGTACATGTAGGCTCTTTTCATCAACATGATGTCATCCTTCATCTCAATCACATCTAATCATTTCCACACTGATCAATGATTTTGATCACTCTAAAATATTCTCTAATGGATTGATGACTCTGGTTAGTTCAGAGTCTCATTCCGGCGTAACCATGGAATACTCTGACGTCAACACTATGATCAAGGGTTATGATCTCTCTTGGTATTCTCCAGTGGATCTAATGGTCAACAATAGTCTTGATCCTGAACAAGTCTTGAACATGAGGAACCCTGAAAAACGATCATGATTACTTTTATGTGCCGAAATCGTTGACTGTGATTCTTTCTTGAAAAGACATGGGATTTTGTAGTTTCAACAGTCTTCTTTAGAACTTATCCAAATTCGTGTCTATCTTAAGTAAATTCCAAGGCTTACAAAACCTTCGAGATTATATGCAATCCTTCTCTACTGGCTAAGGCATTCCCTCATCACCATTAAGTATAGATTCACATCCTTTGAACTATCCATACCTAGACAAGGGCATTTCCAACCCATGCTAGCTAATATAGCTTAGATTTCTAATTATGTAACCCATGAATTAGATGTATAACTTTGTAACTCTACATATGAACAAAAATATATAGAATATGAACAATATACACCCAAGTATCATTACCACAACCAATACATATGGAAAAACACATAAATATTTACATAGACATTATATATACACAAAATGTGCAGTTGCAAGCAATTCTAGCAACAAATACACACAAGTATAGTTACAGTAACAATTACTACTATTTGTAACATATGATTACCATTTCTAAATGATTTGGCAGAAAATATTCAAGGACAATTACAACAGTAAAAACCCATGAAAACAATCACATATCAGAACTTGTGTACAGGTTGAACAACGAGTATTCTGAATACAATTAACGCATCAAATACCCATAATAGAAGCACATGAATATTTTCACAGTAAGTATCCAACAAAGGACCACATAAATATTCTTTCAGTAATTTAAAGAAACACATGGTGGGAACTTATCTGAAATAAATAGCCATCAATTGCATGCAAACTTTTGACTTTCCTCCCAACATTAGACTTTGCTACTGTTATAACCCTAAATTGCACCACACATGCTTACCTAGCATCAGGCCAACTCATATCCCTTCTTTGCCAAAAATCTGCTGAACAACTCTTTGAAAATCCTCTTGTGTAAATTCCCACATGCCCTAACCCATTACTGCACGCGTGTACATGCTGGCTGACTCACAACAGCCCGCATGTACCTACAAAAGCACGAAAAAAGAAAAGTTGCTGACGGAACAAAAAGCTATGGGTGAGTTAACTGAAACTCCCAGCCATGCATGGCCAAGGATTTGTCCAAAAACCTATCTCCTTCTAGCCTATAAAAGAAGGGGTAGGGGTACCATTTGGAAGAGGAAAAAATATAGCAAAGAAACTCTGCCCATTTACGTATTCCATTATCCCAACCCTTTAGCCTTTCCTCATGCCAAAGGAGATTTAACGCAAAGTAGTTGAAGGACAGAAGAAGAGGAGCCCAGGATCAGGTTCAAGGAGCAGTGGCCGGTCTCAACTTTTGTAAGTTGACTCACTTTAAGTAATAAAGAGAATGCTTTTCCTGTCCCAATTCATGAACTTTCTATGGTTTGATTAGTTTATGTTTGATTTCTAACCCGTGAGTATAGAAGTAGCATGCATGCATAGTTGTTGTTTGTCTTGAGTGCAGGTCATCTTTGGAAGGAGCATTGCGAGCAAGTAATCAAGCACAACGGAGGATCGACATCGAACGCTGGTAATAAGGTAGGTGGTCCTTTCCATGAATTTACTGAGAAAGGGGGATTTAAATCTTGGGATGTAGGTAAAAAGTAGTTTCTATTCGGTCAAATCTGCATGCAAAGTCTAAACTCTATTTGCTAGTCCGTAGGGTGTTTTTCCCAACAACAGAATTGGTAACCATACTGGGGATAATACTCTTTAGGGTTCCTGGAATTATTTAAGTTTTTGGGTAGTTTAAAGACTAGGTTTTTTTTTTTTTTTTTTTCTTGCCTGTCTTTTCTTTTCGTTTCTGTAAGGTCTGAGATAGTAGGGAGTCTGGTTTTCCATACCAGCTTTCCCTAACTTTTGCTTGACTGTGTTTTTCGGGACACACAGAGGTACACGCGGCCTACATAAGGCCTAAACGTGTGTACCCGCACCCTATCCTCTTACAGCCCACGTGTGAACGCTAGCTGTAGAGATAGCCGTAGCATGTAGGAGTTCATAGAACCTTAGAGAAAGTCCTCCTCTTCCATGTCAGAATCACACATTCTCAGGGGGTTTTCTGGAATTCTGTCTGAGTCTTGTTTGCTAACAATCCTATCTCAGATTGTTTTTTGCCTTATTATTTTTCCTTGCATTATTTGTTTTTCTGTTAGAAAGAGTATCCAAGCCTTCAAGGGATCCTGGTTATCAATACCAGAGGCCTCTTCCTGGTCTGGTCTGTTTGTTTTCATATTTTTCCTTAGAGTATAGATATACACGTGGCCTGTACAAGGTCAGCCCGTGTGTACACGCCCTCTGTCTCTGTTCAGCACGCGTTTGCACGTGTGCTGTTTGAGTGACAGTCGCGTGCTTGTACAGGCTACTTTTTGTTCAGGGTGGGGTAGTCATCCCCTCCTTTGATAAGAAGTATTATTCTCAGGTGTTTGAGTCTATGTTTGAACAGTCAGTAGCTTAGGCTTCATCTTACCCTTAGCATGCTTTTTCTCAGTTAAAAGTCGACAATTTTTTTTTTTTTTGTTTTCTTATGGTTTTTAGACAAGCGTGAGAGTCATTGTTTTTACAATTTCCATTGTGTGATTCTTTAATCTGATTCTTTGCGATCTGTGCTTTAAGCCATAATTTTTTTTCTTGGCTTTTTGCTTGTTGGTATTTTCCCTTTCTTGCTTTACTAGCACTTAAATAAAAAAAAAATAAATCTCATTTCATTTTCTTCTTTGGTTGAAGACTGTGTTTCTGCATCATTAGCTAGGGAAAAGTCTTTTATTTCGTAAGTTTTTGCAGTTCACTTAGATCATAAGTAGCTCGTATTCGAGTGAAATTCCTTTGAGTTTGCTATCCAAAATCTTAGAAAAATTAAAAAATCTTTCTTTGTGAAAAGTTGTTGAAATTTTGCATTCAGTAAAAGTTTTTGTTTCCAGCTTTTTCATTCATTTTTTGCTTTCATCTTTTACACATCATCAGTTTCACCCTCATACCCCTTGATGTAAGACAAAGCCATAAAAGCAACGCTAATTTTAAAATCTACTATACTTTTATGTTTGTAGGGTTCACAAACTAGTTTAGGACTAGGGCCTTGGATTAGGTTGGAGAGGAAACTCTTCAAGGCCATTCAAAACCAAACATTGGAGTCTGAGATAGGGAGTGTCTAAGTCCAGTTTCCTGGAAGTTATCCGGGACCCCCCTCTAACATAGGGGATAAACACGAGGTCATGTGCGGAAAGGTAGCAGAGATAACCCTTCCAAAGCCGGACCAGTCGTAGTGGAGAACACATATAGAGGGCTTGTTTTGGGATTCCGTCGTTTGCATTTGCCACGAGGCTTCGTGGGTCTCGAATCCGTTCGAGGTCCTCAGTTGTCTTCTGGACCATTTTCTCTTGATACCCTTGACAGGTTTCGGGCTCGATACCCTGCTCATTGTGGTCTACCCGACTTTCGACTGTACTCACCTAGTGACTGTTCGCGTGCTGGCAACCTAGTTGCCAATCTTTTTAGGGACATACACAGGTGACTGCGGGGGTATACCACAGTACCTAGGACAGACATCAAGCCACGCTTTGCAGAGTATACCCAGAGGGTGCTTCTGTGTTCGAGTTGCACTTGCACCAGTAAGTTGCTCTAGTGTTGGTTGTTGTAACTATTCTTCCAAATAGTTTAGTGATTGCTTGTCTTATCTCTTAGGGGATTCTTTTTTAGTGTGTGTTACTTTTGAACGTTTAGAATACCTTAGCATGTCTTGTATCTTCTCACACAGTGGAGGATCCTGAGCTCCGCTGGTCATGAAGGCTTCTTGGCCTGCCGCCGGATACACTGGAGCCACCCCCACCACCATTAAGGCAGAAGCTAGACCAACAAGGGTCTTTTGAAGCGACCGGGTTACAAACCTTTGTGTCTTAACAACTCCCAGAGGAATCAACCATTTTGAACCTTGAAGCAACCACTCTTGGCTCGGTTGAAACCCCAACCACTGATATCTTGGCACCGTTTATTCTACCAATCCAATTTCACGAACGCCAGACAGTGCCTCACATAGCAATGGAAATAAATGCTGTTACTTCTTATGGGAATTCTTCAATTCCCACCACAGTTGCCACCATAGGAGAGTCATCTCCTAACCTACCATCGTCGGTCTAAGCCACCATGGTCTCGGTCACAACTACGTTGCACAGTGGAACAAACCCGTCTATGGTGGCGGCCACAACCCCCTTCACACCTAGTGCGACAGGCCCTTCGTTCTCATATGGTATGCCTAGTTCGGGTATGTTATCCCCGATATCTAGAGATAACTAGGAGATCATGTCTCGAGGTCCACAAGTCCTAGACATGAAGTACCGAGAGCAGGATTGACCTGAGCATTTCCCTGGAGGGCCCATTCTTCTTCTTCTCCACCAGATTTGTCCTGTCAGCAGTAACAACTTCCATCACGACCGGCTTGGAATTGCATCGGAGAGGACTCTTGCTCCATGAGGTAATTGGTCCAAGGTATCATGGTATGTGTCATGTTTGATCATTACAACCTTCTTGTATATGCATTAGGTTCCTTTCATTTCTGATGACTGCTTGAATCTTACACTAATCTACTTAACCATTGTTGGGGTGATTGATGGGGTGACTTAGCAAGCTGATATTCATGGGTTTTGGTTAGCCACTAAGGGGGATTTGCAGAGCCATCGTCTGCTCCCACCATTTTATCATCTTACATCTTATCTCTCGCACATCTATCCCATTCCCCTAGTCCGACCATTAGGATGACCTTTTGAGGGTTACACTTTGTCTTGTGGGAAGAAGGGGCTAAAGGCCCAGGGGGTAAAAGCAACTGGTAAAAGATAAAAGCCATAGGAAATAAAACCTAGAGATGCTTCGCCCAGGGATCCCCGAGAAGGCAAATAAAAAGCCTCTCGATAAAAAACTAAAGGGACCCTAAGAAAAATCATAAAACAAGACCTAACCAAGAGGATGGGAGGTCTCATCACGAGCCGACCCATTATGTTCATAGGTATCCAGCACTATGACATTGCCACTATCTGGTCACCACGCCAGGGCAGTGACCTTTGGTTGCATGGCCAAAGGAAAGGGGGTCCCATCACGAGACAGCCTTATCATTTCTGTGAAGATACCAGTGGGTAACACTATCAGCTCTGGTCACCACACCAAGGTAGTGTCCTCTGGTTAGACCTTGAAGTAAAAAATAAAGAAAAGCAATAAATGAAAAACAAAGGCAATAAAGGGCTTGAAAAAAATGCATCCATGACGGGTACAACTCGCCTCCTACAAAGGCACCCACAGACAACACCTGCCCTTGGTCTTACTGTGACTGGACATCCCTAGACCATATCACCTCATAAAACATGGCTTGAATGATCTTCTGAGGAAACTTTCCTTCTCTTGTGTGTATTAGCCCAATAGGCTATTCTGTTGGTCTTCTTCATCTTTGTATAGTAGATCTGTGTAATGTCTTTGAGATTTTAGATGATATGCTAGGGATTTCATGCATATATTTGATAAATTTAATGATGAAATATGATTGAAATTGCTATGATCTCGAGGACTGATGAGCCCATGGAGGGCGTAGTCTTTGATGTGCAGGACCATACCCGACGGACAGGTACCAGTGGAGCGGTACACATGGGGATATGATCAGTTCGGATCTCCATGGGGCTGAAGATCCCATCAGATGGTTGCTAGGATGGAAGAGGCAAGACAAAATTGTGATGAGCCATTGCATGAAGAAGACAAAAGGACGTTCCACCAGGACACCATAGCAGAGCCCGACCTAGGGGGGATCACCCACTGCAGATGGGACGATTGCTTTTGATGGACAGGACGTCACCTGAGGCAGCTGGACGTTTTTCTGGAGCGTGTGGCAGTGTGCTGGGGTCATTTGTCATGTGTGGCAGCTTGGAGAAGCCCTGGAAGGGCCAACGTTCTGCTTCCTGGATGCTGATCTTACCCAAAAAGGGCCAACGTCTCCCTCAGAGGGGCCTGACGTCTCCCTTTTGAGCTCATATTGTGACATTTTTAGCATTTAGTGTGATAAACAATGTAATATTGTTAGTCAGCCTTGTCAGCTGTTTTAATGACCTATTTTTCTAATTAAAGGTCATTTGAATGATATAAAGAGAGGATGTTGCCTCTCATTTTTACATAACACAACTCACTCTCTTGTGAGAGAATCATTTTTAGTCTTTTGTCTTGGTATTTTGCTCTTGGAAGTGAGGTGCTACTCTTGTGGAGGATCATCCTTGGCATTTTTATGGTGTTTTCTATCATTGGAAGGTTTACAACTAGGGTTTGATAAGCTCTTCATTGATTTGTAAGTGTATTTCTCATGCAAAACTTCTTAAATGAATGGTTGTAGGTTAAATCTCTTGCATTTATGGTTACATTGTTATTATTTTGCTTAATCATTGAAACCCTAGGCAACAAGCACACAAGTAGGTCCTTGCTATATGTCCCCATGATAGGAAACTTGTTTTAGCCATTGATTAAGGAGAATATAGCCTAGCCGTTACTACACTAATTCCCCTTTTTCTGAGTTAGCCTTTTAACATAAGTTGAAGAAAGAAGATGTCCTCGGCCTAATTGATTTTACACCTAGGGTTTTGAATTTTAGGGTTTGAAAGGCCTTGCCTTTGCAACACTTTTCACCCTTAGATTTATGTTTTGAAGCTAGCCGGTTTTGCCAAGGATTTTTAAGGAAAGAGGGAGGAGCATGAGGCCTTGCTTAAGCAACACCGAAATGAGCCTCCTCCCCTTAGGGTTTTGACTCTAGGGCCCTGCTATTGTAGCACCATAGAGCCTAACTCTCCCGTCCTTAGATTTAGATTCTCCCGAGACTTAGCCTTACTTCTTGACTCCATAATACCCTAAGGCACTAGTCTATCTGTCAAACATTGAGTTTATTGTGCCAAAACAACACTTTCAAACTTCCTAAATTTGAAACCCTACTAACCCTAACGTCTCACTAACCCTAATTTGATGATGACATCATGCCTAGTTTGAGCTTTTGGTTGATGTAAAACGTTGTGGCTTAGTCATCTAAGTGATAGACATTAAAGTGTTGGTAATTTCCATTAGCCTATTTGCAAAACGTTCACCTCTTTGTCTACCAAACTAAACCTAGAACAAGGCTGACGTCACCTCTAGTATAGTGATGCAACAACCTTTGTCAGTGAGCATTTAATGATATTTAATGCGTTGTGTTAATTCCAAGATTGATTGTATACATTGAATGCTATATCATTTCCAGTGTTATTGAGAAGTAATATTATAAGCCATAGTCATTTTTTGCAATCATTGACTTCGTCAATAATTACTGCTGTATGTGCTCATATATAATATTGATAGTCATTAATTTATGAAGTACTAACCACTACTGCACGTATTATCTTTTATTGTGGCTTTGTCTCACAAACAGGTGCTTCTTCCATGGTATTTCTTCATATTGACTATCTTCTTGGCGGTAATCTGTGAAGGGAAAACCTGCTTTAACCTTTTGAGCCTTAATCCCTTGACCCTTTTTCCTTTCAACACCCCAGATTACCAGGGACGTCTCCCTTGGGTTTAGCCACCCCGAATAGAAAGATCTCCCCATTGAGGTGACAGTGGGTGGGGAAGCTCCTGTTACGCCAGTTTGATCCTTACCTTCCAGATACTTGACCTGGACTACAAACTGAGCGATAATAGGGTACTAGTCATGTACTAACATACTCCACTTTACAGACTTTGGTTTGGAGCAGGGAGCTCTAGCGCTCCTCTGCAAGGTCACCTTGGGGGCACTCCTGTCCCTTTTAACACTTTTCCTTACGCAGGAGGTCATATCCCTCCTTCGTCCCCTTCGCTTGGTGGTCCACGTCAGCAATCCACCGGGCAACCTACACACAATAATTTATTTGGAGCGGGGAGTCAAGGAACACCTTCGCACAGTATGCCGGTAGGTTCGACACCGTTTTCTTGGAACGAAACATTTGGTAACAACACTTTCTCATCAACCGCTTTCCCGACTGGGGGAAACCCCATTTTTGAACAATCTACTCTTGCGCAGGGTACTATTCTTGCACAGGGGGCACACATAGCAGGACCTTGGAATTCAGGACAAGGATCCGTTCCCTCCTCCAGAATGCCGTTCTGGGGTAATTCTTTCCACAGTCAATGGAACCCCAGATAGAATACTATGCCTCTCCCCGCAGGATTGGCATGGGGTAATCCTTCCCAAAGTCCTTCGAATACAATGCATGCCCAACACTCTATGTCATTTTTGGGAAATCAGCCGATGATGTCTCCACAAATGCAAAATCCTTACGCTGGTCAGGGCCATGGTTTCTACCAGCATCCAGGCCAGCAGCCAAACTTTTCCTAGCAACCCGGTGCCAGTCAAACTCCAGGACCCTTTTTCCTAGGTTATCGACAACAACCCAAACTACCATTCCTGGCGAATTTACACTTGCCAGATATGACAAGGTTGTTAAATGATCCTATTTGTCACGATCCACGTTGACCTCCTAT
Source organism: Picea mariana (assembly GCA_032191745.1). Classification (NCBI taxonomy): domain Eukaryota; kingdom Viridiplantae; phylum Streptophyta; class Pinopsida; order Pinales; family Pinaceae; genus Picea; species Picea mariana. The sequence goes on from JASDQU010102820.1 coordinate 117,651, forward strand.
GCCGACGAAGTTGCTTTCGGACATTCCAAAGTTCGAGGCCAAGCCTAATGAAGATCTAGGTGATCATGTGACTACCTTTCATCTTTGGTGATCATCTAACTCATTAAAAGATGACTCCATACAGTTGCGATTGTTTCAACATACTCTTATTGGGAGTGCCGCGAAATGGTACATCGAGCTTGATCACTCAAGATACTCTTCTTTTGGTGAACTGGCGATGGCCTTCCTTAACCATTTCCAGTTACCTGTGAGATATGACGCTGGCATAGATTTGCTTGCCAATTTCGAACAGACAACAACGGACCATATCTTTGATCATATCCGAGACTGGAGACACCGGAAGAGTTTAATCAAGGTACCAGTCCCACCAGCATTCCTGCTTGAGTGGTTCCTTAAGTCTTTGGTCCCACAGTTATCCAAAGACGTCGCGACATCCAGAGTTTTCTCCGAAGCAGATGCCATCATGCGGGCTCAACTGTTTGAGATCATCTATTCTCAGTCTGGTTTATTATACAACATCTTGCCAGATGCACCATGTTCGATAATGGATAAAACTAGATAGAGAGTTGGACCACATGCCGATGGTATTGTTGGTTTAGCACAAACCAAGCCCATTGAGCAATTGACAAAATAGTTGCAACAATTATCCATACAACACACAACGACCAGCCAAACTACTGCTTTGGCTGCTCCCCCTACCCAAACATCGGAAGTACACACCGTGCAGTAGACTAACCCAAAGGCCACCCAACAGCCTGAAGGGAAGAAAAAACAACGAAAGAAGGGTAAGGGGGATAAAAAACCCACTGATAATGTTGGTGGGGACAACACAGAAAAAAAGAAGGCGAGGTATCCATGCAAATTGTGCGTGGAAGACCACCCAACCCATCTTTGTCCTCGACTTGCAGAGGCCCAAAATTTTGTCACATAAAAACATCAAGCAGTGTTGACTAATCCCTTTCAACATGGGCAAAATCTAACTCAAGCCTCTACAAGCACAAAAGGGGGCAGCCAAGAAACTGGCTTGCCTCCAAACAATCCCTCATCCGCGAACGTATATATGGTCAGGGGTGATGCTTTCATATCAACTAGAGCGCACGACTATAGTAAACTAAGGGCTTCTGAGAAGGGTAAAGAAGCTAATCTCTCATCTCTTCCTCTACAGATTGAGAAGACGTTGGTAGAAACAATGACACACATTCCAAAAGGTGCATTTAAAAAAACTTCTCACAACCCAAACACAAGGGCCACCCATAATTACTCTATGGTGGAGGATTTATCACAAACCCCTTGTGCGATGTTTGCTTTGGAGGTCCTCCAAAGCTGTCCTGCTCAGAGGAAAGCCTTGTTAACCGCTTTGGGCTCTACCGAGACTTGTAATCTGGGCACCATCATGTTAGATACAACCGACTTAAAACCTCATCTGCCTTACAATGTAGCATTTCAGATAGTAGTGGCTCATCCCACGAAAATTTTTACTCGGAATATCTTCTGCACGGTGATTGACGAAGGTGCCTCGACATGCGTTATGTTGTTAGCATGCTGGAAGGCCATTGACCAACCCATTTTGTCTCCATCACCTACTCTCCTCACTGCTTTCAACGGTCGTTCATTCCAACCACATGGCATCGTTCCTTCTTTCCTTGTGCAGTTAGGAGGGAAAACCGTGTGTGTCAAAGTAGAGGTAGTCGATGCTCCCCTCGACTATAACCTCTTGTTAGGACAGAGTTGGACTTATGCTATGCAAGCTGTGGTTGCTATAGTTTTTCGAGTCTTGTTTTTTCCACACGAGGGTCGGATAGTGACCATCGATCAATTGTCTTTCTCTAGACCTGACCTAGCTTTGGGGGCATCCACGGTCCCGATGATTGATAATACTCAACCAGGTGTCGTTAACGTAGGAGTTGGTTTGTGCCCATCCTTGATGGGTACCTTTGATTACCCACCTCCTCACGATGATATCAAATTTATATCTAATCACCATAAGGTTGAGATTTTTCAAGTTTCGTCATTCCACACGACTTACTTTGAGGATCCTTGGATTCTTCCTTCCCCATCAGCCATGATGGATGAGACAGGGAACCCAGGAATGTCCATGCCCTTGTCTGCTGCTGAGGTAGAGTACTCTTTAGTCCAGCAAGCTTCAGCTAACCTTGATCCGATTCCTGCACAAGAGTTAGATCCACTTCTAGAGCCTATTTGGGCTTAGGGTTCTCTCGCTAACGTCGATTCGTTAGACTTAGTCTTGCATTTTGACGAAGCAGTAATCGAAGAAATGACTAGTCCAGACAAACCTTGGGAAGATCTTCATCACAGATCATATTTTCTCCTAGAGTTAAGCCGAATCGAAGCAGGAGAATTCACCATTACCATGACAGGAGATCAATCATGTCCTATTAATCTCTTAGCTACGCAGGAAATTTATGCTGAGGGAAATATGGTGACTATTGCTGAAACTATACCCATCAACATCTCCCGAAACCCTGGCGTCGTGGAGAATGTCTTTGTCGGAGTGGATTGCTCCCCTGAAGAAATTCAAATTTACACGGATCTTTTCAAAGAATTCTGCGATGTTTTTGCCTGGTCTTATGAGGAAATGCTAGGTATCGATCCAAAAATAGTTGAACATGAAATCACAACGTATCCTGATGCCAAGCCTGTTTGACAAAAAGTTCATCCAGTCAATCCCAAGAAAGCAGCAGCCATCAAGATTGAGGTTGAGAAATTTCTAAAAGAAGGTTTTATTTATCCTATCCATTTGACTCAATGGGTGTCAAATCCTGTGCCGGTCAATAAAAAACAAGGCATGATTCGTGTATGTACCAATTTCCATGATTTGAACAAGGCATGTCCCAAAGATAATTTTCCAACACCATTCATTGACCAGATCATTGATGAATGTGCCAGTTGTGAAGCCTTTTCTTTCATGGACGGTTTTTCAGGATATAATCAAATCCAAATCAAACCTGAAGACCAACACAAAATGGCATTCATTTGTCCGTGGGGTACATTCACATATCGTAAGATGCCTTTTGGCCTTAAAAATGCTGGAGCCACATTCCAGAGGGCCATGTATTTTGCTTTTCATGACCTCAAGCATATAGTCAAGGCCTATCTAGATGATTTAGCATCACGCTCTCACAAGTGAACGGATCATCCCACACACCTTAGAATAATCTTCGAACGCTGTCGCTACTTTAGGATTCGCTTGAATCCAAACAAGTGCAGCTTTTGCGTAATGTCAGGACGTTTGTTAGGTTTCATCGTATCAACAACAGGGATCATGGTCGATCCTCTTAAGGTGGAGGCAATAATCCAGTTTCCCCCCCTGTTTGGGTCCTATAATTATAGGCAACTTGATTCTTCGACTGTTGATTTGGCATTTCTCTCGTGATGATGAAGTCTGGCTCGGTTGATCCCGTTTCTTCCCTCCATTCTTTTCACTCGATCCCCCATCACCCTGCTACATCCTTCATCCACGCTGAGCCCTCACTCCCTTGTCCTGTTGCCCCATTGACTACCTCTCGCACGCTACCCATCCATGAATAATGAGACTTAGGATAAAAACATTAAGTTAATAATGCTAGTAATAAAATTTAATATAGTTAGTTTAACAAGCTGGATTAGTTAATAATTAGTTGGTTAATTAATAATAAATCAATTGTTAATTAATTAATTAATTAATGATTAATAATATAGTTAGGTTAGTAACTAGGTTAGTTTTAAATTAAATAAAACAAATTAATAAAATAATACAAACAAAACAAATCATAAAACATTAAAAGTTAAATTAAAAACATAA
>JASDQU010102820.1:140928-246204 GCA_032191745.1 Picea mariana
ACAACCTCCAGTATGCCAGATGTTCAGGCAATAGTTACCAATTTTAACTTTCCTTTGGTTTGCGGTTTTGTTTGTTTTAGAGACAGCCTACAGGTGTCGAGATTTTTGTAACTGCTTTTCTATTTTCAGAAAGTAGAGATAGAGCTCGAGTGAGGAGAAGGCTGAGGGAATTTTTTTTTATATACACATGTAAAAGACAAACAGGGGGTTCGACCTGTAGGAATTTTTTTCCCTTTTTGCTGGACTGTGGGCCTTGCTACTTCAAGAGGTTTCTCTGTAATTTTGGAATGACCAATCAGTAATGGAGGAAAGGATTTACAGGATTCTTGTGTAGCAGCGTTGTTGGTGTGTCCCTTGTCTGTTTTTAGTTATCTTTCTACTATCATTCAAGCATTTTCATTTCTTATTATTGAAAAAGAGTAAATGGAGAAGAATTTATGCATGCATACTCTTTGTCCAAAATTTTCAATAATCTTTATGTTTTCTTCTAAAACTCAGTTTATGAATTCTTAACTGCTCATTTGCTCAGTTTTTTCTTCCCCCATTTCTTCCTCAAATCGACACCCTTCAAACTTGATTCGATCCAACAATTGTTACTATCTTGCCCCGTGGAGACATTTACCTCTAGATCTGATTTGATCATTGTCTTATAAATAGACCCCATAGCCCAATGGTGATCTGAGAAACTCGTCAACCACATCCTCATCTAAATATTTCAAAACCCCGACCCCATACTTTCATATCTAGCCTAATATCTCTTCAAACAAAGCTATATCAGACAGAGAGATCCCTCTCTGATTCTTGGAGGGCTAGATCCTTGACTCGAAGCGGTTTTGATGTTGCCTCTGTGACTACCTCCACAGCCTTGGGAAAATTACAGAGTGCTAACACATCCCACGCACAATCCTACAAATTCAGAGTCTACAAGGTAAGGAAAACTTCTTATGATGCTTCATCGCCAACTATGCCAAAATCACCAAGGGCTTTATACGTTTACTAAAGAAAGACGTTCCTTTTTTCTGGGACGAAGCCACTCAATGCTCTTTCGATGCATTAAAACACGCCCTCACAACTGCACCTCTGCTACGACCACCTAACTATAACAAAGATTTCTTATTATATCTGGCTGCCGCAGAGTCAACCATTGGCATGGTTTTAGTTCAGGAAGATGATTCGTTCTCAGAATACGTGATCTATTACCTAAGCTGAGGCCTCGTAGGACTGGAACTCAATTATTCTCATATCAAAAAACTTGCGTTGGCAGCAGTTCATGCTGTTCAACGGTTCCTGTTACTATGTTCTCTTTCGTAAGACCACTGTCATTTCTGTCGTGAATCCATTCCAGTACATGTTGACACGATGAGTTATAGGCAGAAAAATTAGTAGATGGATAGTCATCCTCCAAGAATTTGACTTAGACTTCGTTTAAGCAAAGTCCAAGAAGTCATTGGTCTTCGCAGATCTTATTTCAAAACTTTTGGTTGAGTCAGGTGACGTTGTGCCTGAGGAATCGCCTATCCGGGGAGATATGTTTTTGATTACATCTTCAGACCCCTGCTATAGAGATATACTTATCTATCTCCAGAATTTGAAATGCCCCACCTCTGCTTCTCGTGACGAGCGTCGGCGGATACGCCATCAGGCTAAGAATGATCTCATACTCGATGATACGTTGTATCAAAAAGGTGTAGACTGCATCTTACATCGATGTCTCACTCATGAGGAGGCCATCATTGTGCTCAACAATTTCCATATTGGAGCTTGTGGCGGTCATTTATCTGGGTTGGCAACAGCCCAAATGATTCTATGAGCAGGTTACTTCTAGCTGACACTTATCAAAGATTGTATCGAATCGGTCAAGAAGTGCCATCCGTGCCAAATCTTCTCTCGGAAGATGAGGGCACATCCCACTCCTATGTTTCCTGTCATCAAAATTGGTCTCTTCACTAAGTGGGGGATTGATTACACTACATGCAACCCCCCGTCAGCAAGGGGGCACCGCTATATCATCGTAGCTGTCGACTACTTCACCAAGTGGGTCGAAGCTATGCCAACGTTTAAAGATGATGGAGAGATTGCAACTCTCTTCTTATTCAACCAGATCATAGCAAGGTTCGGCGTCCCGAGAGAGATTGTCACTGACCATGGAAGTCACTTTCAGAACCAAATGATGACCGAATTAACATCAAATCTTGGGTTACGGCAGGAGCATTCATCATATTACTACCCCCAAGCCAATGGGCAGGTGGAAGCTGTAAACAAAACTCTTAAGACTATTCTACAATGAACTATCAACTTAGCCAAGTCAAATTGGCATTTGATGTTATACTCGGCATTATGGGATTACTGAACATCTATTAAGACTGTAACCGGTTTCTCGCCTTTTCAACTCATTTACGGACTAGAGGCAGTCTTGCCCATCGAATTTCAGATCCCATCTCTAAAATTGGCAGTACAATTATTGCCAGACACTTCTCCGCTTGAAGAATGATTAGTACACCTTGAGCATCTCAATGAGAAGTGTCGCGATGCGGCCCTGACCAACGAGGCTCACAAAAATAAGGTCAAGTGTCAATATGATAGGTCTGTTCGTCCTTGGATTTTCTCTGAGGGTGACCTTGTCCTGGTCTATGACCAAGATAAGGACCCCCTGGGGGCAGGGAAGTTTAAACCCATGTGGTTCGGACCCTTCATCATAAAAGAGGTATTAAAAAAGGGTGCTTATCGTTTGGTTGATTTTGAAGGGAATGCTTTGGCGGAGCCTAGAAATGGGCTCTACCTCAAGAAGTATTACTCATAGACAGGTCACTGTGGGTAACTTTCTATAACATATGTATAGTCTTTGTACTATTACTTTTTAAGTTTCTTTTAAGTGTTATGGACGTGTCATTGATATTATCTTTCATCAATATGGCAGATGTCAAGTGATTCCGAGGTGTTCGTTGGGTATGCAGATGGTTCTAGTCGGCACACACGAAGGCTTGCCTCCGCAGCTTGGGTAATCTTTACACCTCATGGCCAGTTGTTATCTTCCGGAGGTATATGCTTAGGTGACACCACAAATAATGTCGCCGAGTATAGTGCAGTTATTGAGTTGCTTCGTGACACCTTGTCATTGGGTATCTCTCATCTCCGGGTCTATCTCGACACTCAACTAGTTGTGTCGCAGCTAAACAGAGTATACCGGGTTCATGATCCAACTTTACACTAACGATTCCTTAGGGTACGTCTCTTAGAACAAAACTTGGATTATATTACATATTTTCATGTTCCTAGGAGATTAAACCAAATTACAGATACTCTAGCTAATCAAATTTTAGATTGGCATCTTGCACACATATGAAAGAACGTTGACATAAGCATGTAAATACATTTTTGCACACGCGATCCTTAAGACACAAAAGATAAAGATCAAAAAACCATATATAACATCATAAAACAACTAGAGTACATAGATGGACACAAGCACCTAAAAAATGGGACTAATAAACGAGTCACAGGGCTTATGCCCTCAAAAAATATATACAAGTAAGTGCTCATGGCACGTAAAAAGTCTAAATAGGTTCAGGGCCTATGGGCCCTGTTATAATAGTCCACAGCATGGGCTAAACAACTAAACAATCGGACCCACGTCTGAGGTGCCCCCACGACATGAGGCTACATGGATGGCGGTAGGTCCTCTATCTCTGCCATCGGGATTGTGCGAGTGAGTGCAGTGAAATTCTGCTCAACTCGTCTAAGGACTCTGTCAGCCTCCCCGGCTGGGAGGTTCCCTGGTACTGCTGCTCCTCCAGCGGCGGTAGTTGCGGCTTCTCGCCGAGGACGATGCCTATTCCGTGCATAATCAACAGGTCGCACGGGTCCCACATCTGCATACAACAAACATTTACCCGTCAAATACATTGGCATACAAAAAAAAATGATATATATCACAAAAATGACAAAAACATTACATATGCAAACAAAAAAAAAAACTACAAAGGTGGAGACTTACCCATCTCCCCTTGCTCCTCACCAGGAGGCACGGGTATCTCAGGATCTCTAGAAAAATCTATCCCTGCATATGGGTAGTCCTCGATCACAGGGATCTGCCATGACATCCATGCAAAGAAAGCATCATTGAAGGACTCATTGGTCCTTCCACCACCTCGTCACAGTAGTAATACGGCCCATCTACACACTGTAGGAAATGAGGCCTGATGTCCTCGTACTACTTCCCGAGGGCTAAAGATCAAAACTCTCTCGAAGAAAAATGAACACAAGATCGTCCCGAACCCGAAATTCCTTTGTGTTTGCTGTCGACAATCTGTCAATTGCCTCTTCATGCACTCCAGTAATGTAGTACTCCAGTCAAAAATCTGTGCATTCAAGCACTAGATCGCACAGTTCATCTGTGCACGAGAAGCCTGATGCAAGGTTGCAGAACCGGTAATCTGCCCAATCAATAATAATATCGCCTGCAGTGATATGTTAGTGATCTTACTGATAGGTACCTGGGAACCCGCACGATTAGTCCCAGCCTCACAGTGCTCGGATATCAGTTCCGATATCTTACTCGGTCCTGCAGAAAATGTCCTAAAGTTGACTGGTTCCCCTCTCCTTGAGAGGCCAGTCAAAAAATAAATATCCTCGGTGGTGGGCACCAGTGATTTCCCCTCTAGCATAAAAGCCTCTGCATTAGGGTGCTAGTAGTCGATCAAGGCATTCAGTAGCCTTGGTTGTGCACGCATAAATGGACATAGAAAGAACTTCAGTAAACTGCATTGCATCAACACGACCATGACATTTAGATCTCCCGCAACCAACTCACTGACTGCTTCATGCTCTCTTTCCCTCCACTAGAAATACATCCTGCCAACACAACAAGGTCCAGGAGGGTCAACACTTGTATTTTAATTCTTTTTTCTACAAAGGGGGGGGGTCCACGCGAGCTGTAGAGGCAATAGTCGTGTGTACATGCAGGCAACCTTTGCTCTGCCCGAGTGTACACGCGGCCTGTCCATAGACAGCCTGCGTGTACCTAGGGCCAAATTTTTTAAGGTCGACGCCCACCCAAAAAAAAAACTTAAAAACAAAATTGAAAAATTGAATAGCTAGATAAGGGAGTTTGTACTTACTTGGTCCAAGCGGAAGTTCATTTCGTCCACTGTAGCTCCCAGAATCATTGTTTTTAGCAAAGGGTGTCTTTTGGCTCCAGAGTCAATTTCCAAATCAGCAATGGTGATAATGAGCTGCCAGCTTCTATTTATAGACATTTTGGCCTCTTTTTGTCACTTTTTTTGGCATCCCTTATCAGTTTCTTTATACCAAAAACCATTTAGAGTGGTTTAGGAGTTATATGGGAGGGATTTGATCGGGTATTTGGACACCTTTTTGAGTTTTGAGAAAATTTTGACGGTCCATAATTTTTTTTCCAAGAATCAACTTGAGCATATAGGTTAGGTTATTACCCCAACTTTTGCATCTCGTTGTCTTTTTCCTCTGCTATAGGATCAATCCCATCAGGTTGTGACATGGAACCATCATATCTGCTTTAGAAGTGTCGCAACTTGATGGTAGATCTTACCAAAACATGGATGCCCTAGGTAGGTCCTGGTTGCATTATGGTGTCGATGCCATCTCTAAAACACTGTAGGCTCGAGAGTCCTTATAGTCTTTCCTGAATATGATTTTGAGCCTTATTTGCATGATTCATCTTCGCTCTTTGTCTCACCCTCAGGACTCCCAAAAAATAAACAGGTCTCCTTTTAATCCCTTTTCAGACCCTCTAAAAATGAAAAGATTACCGAGCGATCTTGTGGCTTTTCATGCTCGTTAAACTGAAATTTGAAGTCACGTCTGTATGGTGGTAGTTTACCCCTTTTTCGGTCCAAACGGTCAACTATACGAACAAAGGTATACTCTATCGAATTTTCGTTCTTTAGAAGAGTACTCTCAGGTATAATTTTATCCCTTTTTCGGGCCCGAGGGACTAAACTTACGAAAAAGAAACCTCCACGGAGTCCATAGTTAAGCTCTTTTCAGACTCCCTAAAATTGAAAAGATCCCCGAGTGACCTTATTCTTTCACACTCGTTAAATTCGTCCAGAAGAATATTCCTGACGGAGTCCATAGTTAAGCTTTTTTCAGACTCCTTAAAAGTGAAAAAATAGCTGAGTGATCTTGTCCTTGTCACACTCGTTAAAATGGTTTTGAATTGACGTCTAATCGGTGTTAGTTTATCCCTTTTTCGAACCGACTAGACTATCTTCGAAAAAGGTACCCCAATGGAGTCTCCTTTTATGTTTTTTCAGACTCTCTAAATATGAAAAACCACCGAGCTTACCTTCTTTGGGCTCGTTAAACTTACATCGAAGGAGGTTACCATTGTGTGTTTTCTCAACTGCATTTGCATACCTTATCCACCAACCTTATGACAGTTTGCTTCTGCGTCTTAACACCTTTGGCCACCGGAGGATTTTTCCCGAGTATCATTTCACCAAAACATTAGTCTTGTCCTTGTGCCTTGAGCTTGTATGTTTGCAATACTCGTTCCTCCATTGTAACGTAATATTCCTTTATTCTTTTTCCAAAATTATTGAAAAGAACAAAAAAATTAAATATACCCCAAAAAGAGGATGGGAAAAGTATTTTATTTATTGGCAGCATAATGAGTCACCCTTGGATAAAGCACATCTGTCCGTTTGATCATCAGACTATGGGATGTAGTATGAACTTAGGAATGTTTTCTCGCTATATAGAGTTGTGTCCTCCACCGTTTGGTTATCCTTCCAAACATATGGAGAGTTTGCGTTGCCTCCTGCTTCGTAGACTTATGATTAATATATATGCTACCTGAGTCTCATCATGTGTCGTGCTATTGTCCAAGGGAAGTTTGTCACTAAGCCTGAGTTGGCCCCTCTGCAAAATGTCTCTTGTCCGCATACCCGACCATCCCGAACATCCAATCAAGTCCTTGTTCAAAATCATTGAAGCCTTCAGTCTGATCATCAAGATTATTACGTCAATGACTGACGAGCCATCAAACACCTCTGGGTAGTACAGTTGTACACTCATATTATACTCCTACCCAAGTTTTGAAGATTTTGAAGTTGTTGCTCGAGCTCTAAAGATCCCATCTCTAGCCATTAGGCCGAATCAACTTATGGAATATGGATACTCTATATGTATATCTTTCTGATTTCGAGATGTAGCTCCACTGTGTATTGTTCGCGACTAATCTTTATAGTTATTTGACATGGATCTACAGTGTATTTGATTGGTAGCCATGGTTCTCGTTTATCCCGAGCATGGGTATGCCCGCCTCAGTGAGAAATTTGTTATTTTGTAGACGACACCTCCTGGTTCGTGATCCTTGGGCTCAATCATTCGGCACATCAGTAAAGATTGGTAATGTATTTCGGCCATCAGATGCTCTTCTGACCTCACACATTAGGGGGCATATGTTATAACCCTAAATTGCACAACACATGCTTACCTGGCATCAGGCCAAATCATATCCCTTCTTTGCCAAAACTCTGCTGAACAACTCTTTGAAAATCCTCTTATGTAAAGGCCCACACACCCTAACCCATTACTGCACACGTGTACACGCTGGATAACTCACAAAATCCTGCATGTACCTACAAAAGCACGAAAAAAGGAAAGTTTCCGACGGAACAAAAAGCTATGGGTCAGTTAACTGAAACTCCCGACCATGCATGGCCGAGGGTTTGTCCAAAAGCCTAGCTCCTTCTAGCCTATAAAAGAAGGGGTAGGGGTACCATTTGGAAGAGGAAAAAATATAGCAAAGAAACTCTTCCCATTTACGTATTCCATTGTCCCAACCCTTTAGTCTTTCCTCATGCCAAAGGAAATTTAACGCAAAGCAATTGAAGGACAGAAGAAAAGGAGCCCAGGATCAGGTTCAAGGAGCGGTGGCCAGTCTCAACTTTTGTAAGTTGACTCACTTTAAGTAATAAATAGAATGCTTTTCCCATCCCAATTCATGAACTTTCTATGGTTTGATTAGTTTATGTTTGATTTCTAACCCGTGAGTATAGAAGTAGCATGCATGCATAGTTGTTGTTTGTCTTGAGTGCAGGTCATCTTTGGAAGGAGCATTGCGAACAAGTAATCAAGCACAACGGAGGATCGACATCGAATGCCGGCAATAAGGTAGGTGGTCCTTTCCATGCATTTACTTAGAAAAGGGGATTTAAATCTTGGGATGTAGGTAAAAAGTAGTTTCTATTCGGTCAAATCTGCATGCAAAGTCTGAACTCTATTTGCTAGTCCATAGGGTGTTTTTCCCAACAACAACTATTTATAACTCAACAATAGGTCACCCTCGAGCTAGGCATAAAATACACTTGGGAAAAGGGATTCCTATCCCATGATAAGTCCTCCAAACATAATTAATATTCAAATTCAAGTACCAACTCCAACTAGCTACACTCCCTCATTCCCCACATGCCTGTTCCACCCTAGGAAGTGTGCCCCTTCTCTAATCAATAGTCCCTTGAATGCCCCACTTCCTTTATAGGGATTCAACAATAGGCCATAAAGGAAGTATCCAAGCCCTATAGCTACAATTGTCACTTTGGAAAATCAATTCCCAACAATTCTCTCACATGGAGAGAATGATTACGGGCCTGGAAACCCACCTCTTCGACAACGATTCTCCCTCCTAGAGAGAAGGCTCACGTGATTTACAACTTGCCTCTTCGACAACAATTATCTTGCTTAGAGAGAAGGATCATGGGCCTGAAAACCCACCTCTTTAGTCAACCTACAAGAAAACACTCGTTACAGGAAGATTCTATCTCTCTAGTATGGTGATGGATAGTAACATGGTACAAATGGTAGATGGGAGTAGAGTACGAATGGTGATAGAAGAGAGTGATCCTCTCCCTCCCTTGTGAGAATGGTAGATAGCATGGAGAAAATGCACTAAGTTACCCATTATTATTGCATGTTCCTCAAATGACACTTGTCACTTTATGCAATCCCCTTTACACCCACTTCATGATTTGTTCCCCTCCTTTTTGTGAACTTAGGATAAATTGGCATATCCCACAAAGTGAATTTAGGAAATATTTAATAATATTTCCCTTGGCTCAAGCTCCTAAGGCTTATCTCTCTTCTATACCCTTAGCCCCCTTTTCCCATCTAGTGGAGTTTATCCCCTTTACTCTTTTTTTGGGTCGTTTTGTAGCAACGATGTTATTTTATTAATATATAATTGTGATTACAAAATACATAGGATAGGCCTATAGACCCTTTTAGCATTTTTCTCAACAACCTATAGAAAAAGAACACATGTACAAGTATAACTAGGGATCAACCTGGGGAAATTACATTTCCCTCCTCGTTATTTATGCACTATCCTTAGTGCATTATATAAAAAGTACATTTATAAATTCTGAAAAAATATCCATTCCTTTGCTACTAAAGCTTGTTATCTTTCTCATCTTGTCTTCATATTTTAGCTAGACGTCTTTTTTTTTCTTCTTTTTTCACATAGCCAGTTCAATAAGAATTCATCTCACTAGAACATTATCGTGTTGTCTCTTCCTTGCTACACTCACCCTTCTAGGCTTAGAAATCCCTTCACTGATACACAATCTTTCAGTGATCCATCTTTACCAGGATTTTACACACAAGGAGAGCACTAAGTCATTAATAGACCCCCACCAAGGATTTGCAATTATAGGGTTCTAGTGTCCCAACAATAACATCTCTTCTCAAGTATTCCAGATATAATAATAACATATCATATGATAGCACATACAAACATTCATCATGAGACACCATTATAAAAATTTCATTTAGAACTTCAAATTTATTGCATAAAGAATTTCAACTTTTTCCCAAAATGTGAGATTCCATGTCATATTTTCTTAACTGTTGCACCAACATGCATCAATCTTCATTATGACTTCCAACAATTCCATATTTGGGACTATCTTTATACAACACTTCATATTGCATTCAACTGAAAGAATGGTTAGTATACCATGCACAACATACTTTTATTGCATTCTTTATAAAAAATCTCAAGTAATTTTAGGATTGTCTACACCTAACAATTTAATCACAACTATCAACTATATATATATATCAACAATCAACCCTTTCCTCATCACAATTATTTTCATTTACTCTGTTCTCTGACAAAAATTTCCTGTAGTCCATCCTTATGGGATTACCTTAAGTTGCATCACTTTCGTTAGAATACCCAACAACCCCTGAAAAGTTATCATCTTCAAGAGTTAACAATAACTACATCATTCTAGCTATTAACATAACCATTTCCACATAATATAATATTAAATGCATTTCCAAATTGTACTCAACAAATGCATTCAAGCATATACAACTCTATCTTATCATGTATGTGTGAAAAGTTTACCACTTTCACACTTTCATGATTTATCCATGCATACTATTCAATGCATCCTAGAACTGTCTTTAGAATACCCATTTATACAATTCACGCATTCCAACATAGCGACTTGGAAAATTTGGCCAATGCTTCAACACCTCATCCTCAGACTTCTTATTTTTTTTCTCAACTATTTGGATGTCTTCCTTTTTGACCCAAACACAACAGCAAGAATGTAATTATATGGTTCTCCTTAGTGTTGGCATAAAGGTTGCATTTAAATCCCTAAGTATAGTAGGAAGTTCATTGGACACCTGTGCAACACTATGGCCTTTCCATACCTAACCCTGTCTTGGTTTCACACATGACCAGATTTACTATCATTTATTCTTACAACATGTTATGTCCCTTTACTTACTTTGATTACTAACTCATAACCAATAAAATACTGGTGTGATACTATGTCATATGTATGCATTCAAAATCTAACAACTTTTATAACTAAAGCAGGCCCTTTGGCCTTTACCATACCAAATGGTATATCGTTGCCATAATGCAATAAAATCATACAATAATACTACTTCACAAGTACTTCTGGATAAGGGTATTTTTATCCTAAATTCCCTTATGTTATTATGCAGTATAATTATATAAAGACATTTATCCTTGCATAGTTGTTATTAAATGGATTTTATGCTACCCAACCAGTTGGTAATAGTAGAATCTTCCTTACCTCCTTCACCAACCTTTTAATCCACACTTCAATTTTCTGTTTCTTCCTTCATATGGAAGACTTCCATATGAAACAATATCATAATTCACACTGGCATCCATGGAATAACTACTTCTTTTCTGGCATAACATCCATTATTAGAACTTTCATATAACATTAGACTAATCCTAGTCTTAACATGTTATATAAATTTAATAAATATATATTCACTAAAGCATAGTTATATGCCGTAAGAATGCATCCTTAGAATTCCAATTTTCTGTGCTATATATATAGCTGCCCAAATGACCATATCATAATTGCTTCCACAACAACTGCAACAACCTTTTTCCTCTTTTACCACTCTCTTGGTTGTTCCTGGGAGTCCTCAATTCCCCCTGGATTCTTGTATCCTCTTATTCTCTTACAAAGATCATTGTGCACGATTGTTTTCTATCCTGAGAAACTTTTTCCAGCCAACCACACTTGGCCACTTAACATTTTTGGTCATATACTATGCTGATATTAATATTCAACATTAATCTATTACCTGGGTCCCTCTCACCTGACTCATACATGAATAATTACATTTCCAACCATGCTCTTTTATTAAATTTTGGATCTTCAACATCAGTTACTTTACTGGACCAAACCAATTCAACTTTCTCTCTTTGAACATTTCAGTTCTTATGGTGCCTGTACCTTTCACTTCTCATTCCATATTCAATTTGGTCTCAACTTGACTTGCATAGTCAATTTTTTAGCATACTATAATGATGTACATGTGACTTCCTCTTCTTTTGGATTCTTAAGGATTACCTTGGAGTAATTAGAATTACCTTTACCTGGCACCATGAGCTCTAGTGATGCTTCCAGCCTCTTGTAGTAACACCAATGGATCCCTTTTTACTTGAGATGGGTTCTCCCATGTACCATCTCTTTTTCATACAAAATTAAAAATTAGAATCATTTTCTTCTTCATGGTTCCTTATGGATTTATCCTAAGAAAAATCACCTCCATTCTTGAATCCTCTTGACTTGTCATCCTCAATCAACTTTGGGAATGCATTTAACATCTTTGGAATGCCTTAACAATCCTTTTGTATTGTTTCCATCCCTCTTGGAGTACTACCATGTACCCTTATTAACTTGACATCCACCTCATGATATATACTTTCATTATCTTAAGATGTTTAAGGACTTGAATCTATCCTAGAATCTTTCTGTTGTTTATGGAAAACCCTTCTTTGAAACTTGACTGCATCCTTCATAATACAATCTTCACATAATACATTGCTTATAGAACAATTGATATTCTTTATCATATGTGTACTTTCATCACTTCACCCTTGAAGTTCGAGCATTAATACCATGCATACCTTGCTATAATGCCTTGTTACTCAGGACGTCAGACCATGCCTCTAAGCATACAAGGATATTTATATACAATGCATGTGTATTTCTTGCACATATTTATATCATTCACATATATTTACAAAACATCCTTCCGTATTGGTGAGAACTTATAGACATCCATGTGACCAAATTCACAGACACAATTATAATTATGTTTTCTTCTCTACGTGGAAACAACCAACATGAACCACTCTTTCCCTTCTATTATAAAATCATTCCAAAGCTAGAAACACAATATGGAAAATTTCAATATTAACCAGGGAAATAAAATTACGATGTATAACTTCCTTTCATTCCTCATACCATCCTTGGTCAACAGATCCTTTTACCAAGTGGATCCTTTCTTAATATTCCCTTTTACTGCTACATGAGCATACTCAGCGATACCTGTATGGATACCATCCATTTCTGGATGTCAGTCTGACCCATTGGTAAACTCTAAATACTCCAGTACTTTCCTTATTCATTCTATCTCATCCTCTTAGAGCTACAAACAATGACATTATCAACATTTGAATCATTCTTTTACTCTTTTGCTGACACCAAGTAATAATTGACCAAAATGATCCATCAAAATACCATTCTTTACAACGAGCCATAGGTTATAATAAATCTATTTTCATATTCATACATGATTTCTCAATACTATATGTGTTACAACATAAATTGTGCACCAAGCACTTTTACTTTTCAGTCCTCTTAACGAGGGGAGTTATAAAAACATGAATTATCCCATATTTAAACAACAATTATATTTTCCAGGGCTCCAACAACCCATCATTACAACCACCAGTTGATTCATTCTCTGAACTTAAGCAACCTTTAGCAGGATCTTGTCATTTTGAATTTAGATTCAACTATTAACGCTTATCAACATAATCCCACTCCTATAGGAGTATTTACTAGTCCAACAAGAAATGACAAAACTCCTCTGTTGCAAGAGATACCAAAGAATATTTCATTTTACAATCCCTCCTCTAAGGAACATATGTAGATACTAAACAAATTTGTAAGGAAGAAACATTTTCCAATAGGCTCATCCTAATCTTGATGTATTCAGTCCTGTGATTGATCTCTGGCCGCTCCAGACCTAGTGTTTGGATTTGGTTCTAGGCACTGTTAATTGGCCCATGCAGGATCAATGTTGAAACTAGAGCTCTGATACCATTATGTAACATAATCAAACCCCTTAATAGATTTCTAGGGAATGGGGTATTAAAATTTTTCTTCACTTAACCATCTAAAAATACCTTTTTGACAACACTATCATCCTCTGATCGTCAAGAGATTTCCAACGACTATAATTTTAATCAAAACTGACCTCTAGATTAGAAGTTATGGCTTCCATGAGCTTCTTGGACTTCATCAGACCAATGCCATCGCACTGCCAGTTGGTACCCACATGGCTATCTAACCTTTGCATCATCTGACGTGGTATAAAAATGGTTTCGATGTGGAACTTTCCACATGGCTCACCGATCCAAGGTTTTGACTTCACATAACCTCATGTCGTCATCGTCGAGAATTTCATTCACATGGGTTGCAAATACCCCCAACCAAAAGTTCTGACGATGCATAGTTAATCAGACCCCTTCCTATATTCAATGGTTAAGAATCCACCACCATATTATGGCTCTGAGTGAGTCAATGAATCCAAATTTTGTGGGGGTTAATACCCTTCCCATCTAAAATCCTCAATCTGATGGTCCCCACGCCGTTCATCCAACGAATCTAGTTGAGTCGACAATGCTAACATGTGCAACGATTACCACTCATCCCTTCTCTCTGCTAAAACTAATGGCGAGATCCATGAAAGATCAATGGTTTGGATTGAGTCTTCACCCTAGACCAACCAACGATTCTAATCTCTCCTCCCATCGTCGTCATCAACATTCCTTGCGAAATCCTAACAAGTCTACTCTCAAGCCCTAATGACGACGCATCTAGATCAATGGTTCAGATCTCCTCATCACATCTCCGACGAGATATACGGTCATCTCATATTCGATGAGATCAATGATTTAGATTACACCTGGTTTCTCCGACCAATCAAGGTCTATATTTACTACTCGTAGATCTGATGACCGCGACTAAACCAGGACATGTGGACCTACCCAACTCAACCACCTAGCTTGAAACATGGCACTCAAGCCACATCACTTTGTTATAGCAAGATTTTCCTCACCATTGCTATCTTGCACAGAGGGCCTTTTTCCATTTCCCTATGAAAACTTATCAACCCCCTTTTGATAAATCCAGAGCCAAAAATATATATTTTTCCACATATACGCTCCCTAACTTCTTTGCAAGATGCGTATACACTTGCTACTCCACTACAACTCATGTATATCGAGATTTGTGCCAGAAAATACAAAATGAGGTCGGGTTTCCATGTCACGAAAAAAAATCTCTGATATTTGGCCTTACATATACTGGAAATGTTCCGACTTGGCCCTTCAGTTGCATTCTGGAGGCTATAAGAGCACAATTTCGAGCTATGGAAAAAGAGGAGAAAGCATTCAATTTTGAGAGCAAAGTTACTATGGAGAAATTACTTCATATTGAGTCTGCATCCCTTTGTCCCTCAAGTCTGAACACAGTGTTCAACCCCCAATCTCTTTCCTTATTGTCGAGAGGACCTCATTAACTCTTTGCTATGAGCTTTCCTTTGGTGGAGGATTGAAGTGGTGGAGACCTAGTTGGAAGGAACTTGGTTTCTTGGTTTCGAACCATGCCGACACAGGAGTCTGTAATATTGATACTTCTGTTGATCAATTATTAATAGAAATACTCCTTTCTTGTCCTATCGATGTCTTGCAAATATATGATTATTATCCATGGGCATGTTTGTAATGTTTATTAATGGATTGTGCTATTTGATGTGATAACTCATTTTATATGTTGTCACTATATACTTGCATCACTTGTTTGTTGAGAACTTCTTGTAGGTGTAAAGCTTTGGGTCAAAGTGCTCAACGGTGGAAAGACATCAAACGATTGGATCGAGGTAGGCTTCTTCCTCGTATTGCACATTAGTTTATATAGAACATGTTGGAATTGAGTTGATTTCTGCAGTCATACCTGTCTGTTGTGGTTTACCCTTGGCCATAGAGAGTTTTTCCCTTGTAACAGAATTGGCGACCATACTGGGGATATATCTTCCTTCTAAGGGTTGAAGTATTTTTCCTTCTTACATTGCACTTTTTCCTTTGTGTTTCTTGTCGTATCACAATTGGACAGAGTATGTTCACTCCAGGTCTAATTTTTTCAGCCTTTCACCCTTGCCTAGCCTTGTTTTGAAATATATATGCCCTTTTTTCCCTGACAACCGCGTATACACGCTTGCTGTCCCACTGCAAGAGGCGTATATATGCCATTTTCTCTTGAAAAGTCACGTATACCACTTCCCTTTGCTTGCTTTCTTGGTTTAGTGACTGTTGGGTAGGTTTTGAGGATCACTGAGCCTTCTTAGGTCTCTGTGGTGCCTGTTGAAATTATCTAGGATGACGGGAAACTTGTTTGGAGTTGAATTTTTGGGTGGTGTCTTTCTCTTTATTTTCTATTTTTTATTTGTCCTTAGTAGTTCGGCTGTCTGCTTAGCTGCTTGGTGTTCTGCTCGAGTGATTGCATTTATACATAGTAGAAGTTATATATCAAGTTGCTTATCAGTCCATGCATTTTTCTTTTTAATACATTGAAAATACAAAAAAAATAGGTATTTTGCATTGGTTGGTATTTTTGTCTTGGAACCTTTATCATTAGCTTAGCACATTTAGCGAAAGATTGCATTTTACTTCTAAGTTGCAGAGTTAAAATTGAAGATTGCACTATTTTTATTTAGCATATCATTCACTGAAAAGTTAAAGTTAGGATTTGCATTATATCTATTTTTATTTTCATGCAGAGTCATAACACCATGAATTTCATTTCCATACCTTTTTGAGTAATCACAGCCAATAAAATTTACTCTTTAAACTAAAATTGATTAGTAACGATTTTATTGTTTAGGGTGCACAAACTAGCCTAGGATTTAGTGCCTTGGAATAGGATTTTGTGAGTAAACTTCTCCAAGGAAATTAAATCAACATATTTGTCTGAGACAGGGAGTTGATAAATCTATTGTATAATTGGTAATATCAAGAGGCTCCACTCACACTGGAGTTAAGCACGAGGTCGCACGAAGTTTGTTGAAGGGATAACCCTTGGATACTCACCTAGCATCAAACATATTTTTGCGAATTTATTCGTATTTGGGGATCTTGCTAGTATCCATACCTTTGTGAGAGGCAATACTTTCAAGGTTTCAGGATTTGCTACCTTATCCATACGGTAATCCAGACCTACGAATGTTCACCTGTGCATCAGTTATACAGTGGTTGATTAGTTGCTTGACTTAGGTTTCACATAGGTTACTTGCAGGGGTTATTCTGCTTGTATCCTGAGTCAAATAGGGGTTAGACATCACACAACCTTTATGGAAGATTACCTCTCCAGGGGGATCTTACCGACTAGTTGTTAAGCCTACGAGGGCCCTTATAACTGATTCTGTTACCTCCAAACTTTAGCAGGGAGTCTCAGGTGCCTCCTAGATGAGTCATACCTTCTTTAGCGAGGGAGGTCACTCAACCACTTTAGCCCGTTTGCATGCATATTGGCCATTTGAATTTTTGGTATGCTCTTTGATTACTAGTTGGCCTTAGGATATCTTTTTATTTGTTGAGAGTCATAAGTCACCATGGAGTCGGACTAGCTTCCTCGCAGGTCCCATCAGTTGTTACAGTTACCACTGGTTTTCGAGCTACTGCCTTCTAAAAGGCGTAGAGTTATCGGGAGTGGTACACACACATCCAATTTTCAGACTTGTGATCCCACAAGGATGAGTACTGAGTCTAGTCTTCAGAACACTGGAATTTCATCAACTCCCAATCCCACTATAGTTAATTGCACTCCTTTGACATGTACAACCGCTATAGTTGCAGTGCCAGAGGCCTACACCGACACTATGGATCGACCCGTAGTCAATGCTTTGCCTCTTGCCTCTAACCCTTTTGGGGGTTTTGGCCACTCGCCCAGTTACAATGTTCAGACCATCCCCATGGATACTAGTCCATTTTCTTATGGTATTCCAAGTTTCACTTCATAGTTTTCGACTGCCATCCCAGCTGCTGGCCATAATGCTAGCCTTGGACCTGGGGGCACTACACCTCCTTACACTCCCCTTCCATTTGGTATCTCTCGTGTTCCCCAAGAAAATCATAATGTAGGAAGTGCCCCCTTCCTTAACCCCAGGTCTAATCCTTCTACGAATGGATGGAACAACCAAGTTGGCAGACAAGTTCCGCCCTATATCCCTATCCCCTTGGTGCCGAATTCGACCAATAATTTTGGCATAACGAATCCACTTCAATCCTCCAGATTCCCACCCGGAGGAGGTCAATATTATGTCTTGGGAACCCCCCAACCTAGATCTAATCCAGTTGGGGGCATGTTTAACAACCCTTAGTTGGGTGATAATCCAACTAGGGGCAATTTTCATAACCCTTATCAGAACATTCTTGCTGGAATGATGCCCAATCCATCTTTCATGAATCCATCTGGAGGAGGGTATTTTAATTCCAGACAAGGTTTTGGTCCTTACCAGAATCCTGGATGGAATGCAACTCCTAATACTCAGTCTTTTGTGGGAGGATGGGGTCAGGTGTCGCAACACCGTATTCCCTTTCTGGACACGCTTAATTTGCCAGATTTGTCTAAAATAATGAACGACCTGGTGAGTCATGATCCCACATGGCCCCCTGTTCCCACCAAGCTTCCGTCAGACATTCCAAAGTTTGAGGGTAAGAATGGCGAGGACCCTGGTGATCACGCCACTACTTTTCACCTCTGGTGCTCATCGAATTCTTTGAATCACGATTCTACTAGATTATGATTGTTTCAACGCACTCTTATCAGGATTGTGTCACAATGGTATATTGAGATACCTAGGGGGACATATGGGTCTTTTTAACAGTTAGTGCTAGCCTTTCTTAACCATTTTCAACTACCCATTCGTTATGATGTTGGCCTTGAACTTTTGTCAACTTTACGCCAGGGTTCCGACACTCATATTTCAGACCATATCTAGGAATGGTGTAGGCGAAGACGGTTAGTTAAGACTCCCATACCATCGACCTTTCTTTTAGAATGGTTTTTAAAGTCTTTTCACACTCCTATTTCAAAGGACGTTGCTACTTCCGGGGTCTTCAGTGAGGAAGAGGCCATTTTTAGAGCCCAACAATTTGATTTGATATATTCTCAGTCTGGGATGTTATACAACCTTCTTCTCGACGCACCACGGTCGATTCATGACCCTAGACAGAGTCCCAGGCCCCATGCCGATGGCATTGTGGGTTCCACCAATGTAAAGTCTGCAGAATCAACAATGAAGTCTGTCGGAGGACCAGCTTCATCTGGATCCTCCAAACCCACCTAATCGATGGATGTACATTCCATGCAGTCGTCGAAAAACCCAAATGGTGACCAACAACCATATGGGAATAAACGAAAAGTTTGAAATAACTGTAGAGGTGGGAAGAATAAACCCAAGGACAATAATAATAATGGAAAACAGAACAATAAAGCTGGAGAGGGCACGAAAGAAAAACGTAAGTTTAAGTTTCCTTGTAAAATTTGTACTGATGATCACCTTACACACTTATTCCCCAAACTTGTGGAGGCTACGAGGCTTTTAAATATTCCACTCGCTATGCTAACAAATCCTTTTCCTCATAACCAACACTTAGCCTCTAGTTCTTCGAACACCTGAAATGCGCTTGGTGGGAGTCAAAACCCACCACCACAAGATGGTGACCATGTTTGTATCAATATGGTAGACGCAAAAACCGATATAGCCACTCACTCTCGAGATTAAGGCTCTTCAAAAGCTAGTACCAACCTAGAAGCTCCTCCTCCACCCCCAGAGATGAATTTACAGATCGAGAAACTAGATCCATCGCATCGTATTCCGAAAGGAGTATTCAAGCGCTCTACCCATAACCCTAATGCTAGAGTTTTCCAGAACTACTCTATTGTTGAGGATCTGGGAAAAACACCTTGCGCAATGTCTTCTTTGGAGGTACTCCAGATGTGTCCATCACAGAGAAATGCCTTACTCTCTACTTTAGGAGCTCTAGAACCTAGTAGCTCAAAGATCATCAAGTTTGATGTCACGGACGTGAAGCCTCACTTACCCTACCATGTGGCTTTCCAAATCCACGTGGAGTATTCTAAATATACCATCAAAGGAGAGTCCATTGATGAAGGTGATGCCACTTGCGTGATGTCCTTAGTATGTTGGAAAGCTATCAGTTCTCCAACCCTTTCAAAGTCATTGACCATGTTGACTGCATTCGATGGTCATTCCTTCCACCCTCATGGTATTCTCCTCGCCTTTCCGGTCTAGTTAAGTGGGAAGACGGTAGAGGTGGAAGTAGAGGTAGTTGATGCACCTCTCGATTATAACCTGTTACTAGGTCGCAATTGGACTTATTCTATGGTCTTTGTCGTATCGTTCGTTTTATGCATGCTTTGTTTTCCTCATCAAGGGGAGATTGTGACAATCGACCAATTATCCTTTGCGTACTCTAGCCCAAACGCATCTGTTGGACTGTCGATCCCAGTGGTCGACAATTCTCAGCCGAAAACTGAGAATATCGGTGTTGAAATGTATTCTTCCCTCATGGGTACTTTCGACTTCTTGGCACCGACTCACCATGTTTACGCCATGTCCAATACACCCATTTTAGTAGAGAGGTCCATCCCTTTCTGCACTTCTTATTTTAGTGACCCTTGGACCCTACCTTCTCCAACTTCGTTGATTGATGGTCAGTCGCATGCTGGCATGGCTATGCCACTATTGGTAGCAGAGATTGCATATCAAGCTATTCTTGACTCTTCTGTCGATCCCGATCCTATTCTCTCGCAGATGGTCGAGGAGGATCCAGTTCTTAGGCCCATGTGGGCCACTTCATTATCTTGTTCACATGATTTATTGGATGAGGCTTTGTCTTCAGACGAAGCCACCCTTGAAGCCATGAATGTTTCCAAGAGACCTTGGGACAATATGCATCATCGATCTTATTTTCTCCCAAGTCTTGAAAGAATTGAGCAAGATGATTTTAGATCTAGCCTGAGTGATATAGTCGGTCACGCCGTAGTTCCACTTGATACACATGGCATCTACACTGAAGGGAATATGGTGATTATTTCTCCTACCGTCCAGATCGATATCTCTCGTATCCCTGGCAAGAACGAAAATGTAAATATAGGTGCAGATTGTTCGCCAAAAGAGATTCTGATCTACACCAACCTCTTCAAATAATTTCGAGACATATTTGCTTGGTCATATGAAGAGATGCTAGTGATCGACCCCCGTATTGTCGAACATAAGATTAGGACTTACCTGGATGCTAAACCTGTTTGACAACGTCTTAGAGCTGTTAATCCTAGGAAGGTCCCCGCTATTAAGGCAGAGGTAGATAAGCTACTTAATGCTGACTTTATCTACCTGGTTCCCTTGACCGAATGGGTATCGAACCCCATTCCCGTGAATAAAAAGAAAGGAGCCATCCGTGTGTGTATGGACTTTCGAGACCTGAAAAAGGCCTATCCTAAAGATAAATTGCCCATGCCTTTCATTGATCATATTCTCGATGAGTGTACGGGAAGGAAAATATTTTCTTTTATGGAAATATTTTCAGGCTACAACCAAATCCAGATCAAACCCAAAGACCAACATAAGATGACATTCATATGTCCTTGGGGCATGTTTGCATACAGAAAAATTCCTTTCGGCCTGAAAAACGTCGGAGCAACCTTCCAATGAGCCATAAATTTCAATTTTCATGATCTCAAACACATAGTCGAAGCTTACCTTGATGATCTTGCTGCTCACTCTCACAAGAGAGTGGATCATGCTACGCAACTTCGACTAGTTTTTGAAAGATGCCGCTACTATAGAATCTGACTCAATCCTCATAAATGCATCTTTTGCATTAGATCTGGCCGTCTCTTAGGATTCTAAGTCTCCGAGACAAGGATCATGGTAGATCCACTTAAGGTTGAGGCAATTCTTCATTTGCCTCCCTAGTGCATGATTATACAGCTTCAAGGTTTACAGGGGAAAGATAACTTTTTACGTCGATTTATTGTGAATTATGCCAATATCACTAAGGGTTTCATGCACCTATTGAAAAAAGGCACCCCATTTGTCTGGGATGAGTGAGCTGAACAGTCTTTTGACGCTTTAAATAAAGCCTTGGTATCAGCCCCTCTACTGAAATCTCCTGATTACAGTAGAGGTTACTTGTTGTATATCGCCGCGTATGAAGAGACCATTGGTATGGTTCTAGTTCAAGAGGATGATGAGCTCTGCGAGCACATCATCTAATATCTCAGTCGAAATTTAGTCGGTCCTGAACATAATTACTCACACATTGAAAAGCTAGCTTTGGATGCCATCCACGCAGTCCAACGTTTACGACACTATATATTGCTTTGCAAAACTACTGTGGTTGCCGATGTTAATCCATTTCAATACGTCCTCACTAGATGTATCATAGGCATAAAATATAATAAATGGATTTTCATCTTACAAGAATTTGATCTCGACTTTGCTTCGACCAAGTCCAAGAAATCACTAGCTTTTGCAGAGTTAATATCCAATTTCCCACAATTAGACGAAGATGTTATTCATGCCGATTCGTTCGCAGATGAACACATTTTCCTCATCTCGTCGTCCAATCCCTGGTATGTAGATATTGTTTATATCTTCAAACCTTGAAGTTCTCTCAACATCTCTCGCGAGATGATCGATGGTGTGTTAGATACCAAGCCAAAAAGTATACAATCGTCGGTGAAAATTTGTATCATCAAGGAATAGATAGTATCTTACATCATTGCTTAACTCATAAGGAAGCTGATTTAGTCCTTAATGATTGGCACAAAGGGGCTTGTGGTGGTCATCTATCCGGGCTTGCGACAACCCAAAAAATCTTGCGAGCCTGTTACTTCTGGCCCACCATCTTTAAAGATTGTATTGAAGTGGTTAAGAAGTGTCACCCCTGCCAGGTGTTCACTCGAAAAATGTTCTCGCACCCAACCCCTCTTCACCCAGTCATTACCGTCAGTCCCTTCACCAAGTGGGGAGTAGATTTCATTGATTGTAACCCAACTTCGGATGGGGGGCATCAACATATTATCATGGTTGTCGACTACTTCACCAAGTGGGCCGAAGCCTACCATGAAATCTGATGGGAAGACTGCAACTTTTTTCATATTCAACCAAATTATCACCTGGTTCGGTATCTCGAGTGATATTTTTACTGATCATGGAATTCATTTTCAAAATGAAATGATGATAGAACTAGCATCTAAGTTCGGGTATAAACATGATCACTCGTCTCCTTATTACCCCCAGGAAAATGGGCAAGTAGAGGCCATCAATAAGTCTCTCAAGATCATCTTGCAAAAAACTATCAGTCAGAGCAATTCCAACTATCACATCATGTTATATCCTGCACTTTGGGCATACCAAACCTTGGTTAAGACTGCCACCGATTTTTCTCCTTTTTAGTTAGTAGATGGTGTGGAGTCGATACTTCCCGTTGAATGTGAAATCCCTTCTCTCAAATTGGCAGTTGAGCTCCTACTCGACACATCGGATTTAGAGCGACACCTTGTACACCTAGAGATTCTTGGTGAAAAATGTTGGGATGCCTTTACGACTATCGAGGAAAACAAGAAATGTGTCAATGTTCAATACGATAAGTCTGTCTGTCCCTGGTTGTATGCTGAGGGTGACTTGGTCCTCTTGTAATACCAAGCCAAAGAACTTCTATGGGTAGGCAAGTTTAAACCCATGTGGCATAGTCCTTATATCATGCGACGTGTTATAGAAAAAGGAGCCTACGAGTTGGAATATTATGAAGGGAATAAATTGTCTGAGCCCAGAAATGGGATCTACTTAAAAAGGTATTACGCTTGAGCCCTGGGCTTGAGTGAAACCCTTTGTATACTAATTTAAATTTAGTGCATATACACCTTTTCCCCTTTTTTGTCTTTGTCTTTCTTATCGAGTTTTCCCTTTTGTTGGCAGATGTCAACGAAGTCTTTGGTCTATGTAGGATTCACAGACAGAGCCAGTTGTCATACATAGAACTTAGCTTCCACCGCTTGGGTGATTTACTCGCCCGAGGGTCTACTGGTGTCTTCAGGTGGCGTATGCCTAGGGCCATCCATGAATAATGTGGCCGAATACAACATTGTCATAGAATTATTGCACGATGCTATCTCACATGGTATTCGCTCTATAGAGGTGCGCCTGGATTCTCAGTTAGTCATATGTCATTTGAACGGTCGTTACCGTGTGCGTGATCCGACATTACTCCGTCGATTCCTATGGGTACGTTTTTTAGAATGACAATTTGATTTTATTACATACTTTCACATTCCTAGAAGTTCTAATCATGTTTCTGATGCCTACGCTAATTATGTTTTGAATTGGCATTTGTCACATTAATAAAGCAAAGAAAACCATTAAATCAATGTATACATTGTAAGATATAAGTACAACCAAAGATACCTCTTTATATATTTCCAAAAAATATGGTGTTTTATATTACAAAATTGGGGCTAAAACCCTCAAAAATACATATACAGCCAATATACATGTCCCATGACATCTACGCCTGTGGCGCTAGATGAGTCTCCTGATAGCAAACCACGACATTGGCAAGATGCCGAAAGAGTCATACCCATGCTCTAGGTACATCGACAACCTTCCTCTGCATGGATTCAAGTAGATCCTCCACCTGAACCATAGGAATCCTCTGTGTCAAACGCAATAGGTTGCCCTGGATGTTCTGAAGGACTCTCTCTGCCTCTCCTCCCACTACATCATCTCCTCGGTGCCTCTACCTATGTCGTAGGAATCCCTCTGGCCATTGCGGACCCATGTCTGCAACCACACAAGTATCGAGTTAATATTTAAAAACACCATCCAAAAAATATTTTTGTTCTTTTAAATACAAAAATACAAAAAATGAAATATATAAAAAATATTGTTTACCTATGGCGCCGTAGGTGGCTCCCGGTGGAAGTGGCATATCAGGATCACCTCTGAAATCAATTCCTGCATAGGGATAGTCATCGAGAGCTATGATTTGTCTCCTCCACCAGAAGAAAAAATCATCATTGTAGGGTGTCACCACCCTACCTCCCCCTTGCCGTCTTATGACCTCGATCCATCGTGCCATAGATGGATCGCGTGGCCCTCTAGGAATTATCTCCAATCTAGGTCCCAGGCTTGGGATCCACTCGAAAAGAATGTAATATACCAGATATAAAAGGTATGCAGAACAAAAACAAAATTCTAGAAATGGAAGAATAACAGTAATATAACCACCATAATCTCCACAATAACATATAAATGATATAAGAACAACAGCCGAAATAACACTTTGATTCAGAAATCAATGTTCACGGGCCTCTTTGAGGGGGCAACCTCTAGTCGAGAAATGATCTATTACAATAATCTCCAAGATAGGGTTCTCATACCCTCGACTCCTATTTATACTAAATATGTCTATCAAAAGAAGCATCTAGAGGAAGATCCTTCTAGAAGAGGAAGCTTCTATTAGGTCTTCTTACATCCGTCTTATTCTATTTTATTAAAAGGCCTTATTAATATTGACCTTTATTACATACGAATATATTATTCTACCTATGTGTGGGTTAGGACCCTAACATGTCCGCCCCCTTAAAAATAACCTTGTCCTCAAGGCTTGAGATGTGGAAATTACTGCAGAATGGTAGCTGGTTCCCAAGTGGCATCTGCTGGAGTTGTTTCTTTCCACTAGACTAGCACTTCCTTGATGGTTCTTTGATGCAGGTGATGCTCACGCTGGTCCAAAACTGCTTCTGGATGTAGACAAATGGATCCTTATTCAACTAACTCGGGAAGGTTGGTTTGAATTTGGCACCTAGTTCCAATCACCTTCTTTAAGCATGAAACATGAAAAACAAGATGTAGCTTCGAATGAATGGGAAGAGCTAATTGATAGGCTACTTGTCCCACATGCTTGAGAATAGTATAAGGACCAAAAAATTTGGGCGCTAGCTTCTGACAATGCTCGGCCTTGAGGGAAGTTTGCTTGTAAGGTTGCAGTTGCAGAAACACCTGATCCCCTTCTGCAAATTGATGTTCAGAGCGACCTTGATCTGCATGTTGCTTTATGAAATTCTATGCCATGAACAAGTTCTCTTTGAGGGTGTGGAGAATAGCCTCTCTAACTGTAAGTGTTTGGTCAACCGCCTGGACCTTTGAGGCACCCAGTAAGTATGAGATAACTGAAGGTGGATTCTGTCCATATACCGCTTCAAAAGGAGTCATGCGTGTAGCTGTATGGTAGGAAGTGTTGTACCACCATTTAGCTAGGGGTAACCATTGAGCCCACTGATTTTTCTTTTCAGAGGAAAAACACCTCAAATATGTTTCCAAACACTTGTTGAAAACTTCCATTTGACCATCAGTCTGGGGATGATAAGCTATGCTGAGATGCAATTGGGTGCCCTGTAGCTTGAACAACTCTTGCCAAAAATTGCTTGTGAAAGTTGGGTCATAATCAGAAACAATAGAGTGCGGCATGTCATGAAGCTTGAAGACATGGTCCATGAAAATTTGAGCCACCGTGGATGCTGTAAATGGGTGTTGAAGAGTGCATAAATGAGAATACTTAGAAAGGTGATCAACAACCACCATTATGACTGATTTATTTCCCGATTTGGGTAAGCCGATAATAAATTCCATAGAAATATCCTTTCAAATAGCAGGTGGAATCAGAAGCAGTTGTAGTGTGCCCGAAGATTTGACTATTGACACACATCACATTCAACGACAAAATTATAGATGTCCTATTTCATACCATTCCAGAATAAAGAACGTTTGACCTTGTCATAGGTTTTGGTGAACCCGGAGTGCCCCGTTGTGGGTGTAGCATGAAGCTCAGAGAGTACTATGGATTTAAGCTTTGATTGTTTACTTAAATACCAACAACCTTTGTATCGAAGCTCATCATGGAGCCAAGAGTACCCCGGGGGAGCTGGAGCATTGCACTGCAATTGCTAGATTAGATGTGAACTTTTGGGATCTTGTAGCCATTCTTGGCGAACGGCTTGGAGCCAATTTAGTACAATGAAGAAAAGAGAAAAAAGGGATCCTTCATCTTCATATTTTCAGGAAAGTGCATTCGCCACCACATTGTCTTTGCCTTTCTTGTAAATGATCTCATAATCATATCCAAAGAGCTTAGTCACCCATTTTTGTTGCTCTGGGGAGAAAATGCATTGTTCCAGAAAATACTTGAGGCTTTGATGGTCTGTCTTAATTTGGAAACATTGCCCCAATAGATAAGGGTTCCAGAGATCAACAACATGCAGAATAGCCAACATTTCCCTTTCATAGATGGATTTGCCCAGATTCCTTTCAGATAGTTGCTTGCTGGTAAAGGCTAGAGGTCGACCCTCTTGCATAAGGACAACACCAATTCCTTTCCCTGAGGCATCACATTCCAACACAAAGGTCTTTGTGAAATTAGGAAGGGACAGAACTGGAGTGGTGCACATGGCCATATTCAAGGTTTGAAAATCTTTAGCAGTGGCTGGAGTCCAAGTGAAAGAGTTATTTTTGAGGAGAGTACTGAGAGGTTCTGTAATCTTTCCATAATTCTTAACAAACTTGCGATAATACCCTGTTAAGCCCAGAAATCCACGCAAGATTTTGAGAGTCTTGGGGTGTGGCCAGTCTTGCATAGCTTCAATCTTTTTCAGATCCACCCTGATGCCATCCTTTTGTAATGATCCCAAGCCAAATTATTTCTTAGAATCACTAACTACTACTAATTTATTGAGTTATTAAGTACATACAAGATTCATCAACACATGGAGATCATAGTATATTCAAGATGTAGAAGCACAAGCAAAGATCTGACCTTTTTATTATGAGCAATGTAAGATCAATACAATAGATGGCCGATCTGGCATAAACCTCAGATGGCCGTACAAGCAATAGATATGAGCTGCTACAAAATTCTCTTGACAATACAAAATAAGCCTCCAAAGGCTGGATATACAATGAAGACTGAATCAAGCAGATCTAAGCCGTACTAATGCTCAACCTCCAAGATGGAAAGTGCCACGTCCTGCTAGAATGCTGAAGCCCTCAATAATTCTTCCCTGCTACCAAAAGTGTCCAATCATCCCGAGAAATATGCAAAATGATAGATCGGGCAACTGTAAGGACAACCCAGATGTCCAAATTCCCAAATCCACTCTCAAACCCCGTAGATCTGAATTTCCCACTGAATGAGGTGCCCCATTGGATGACTGAAAACCTAGCTGGTTCGGCCCTGATGAAGGATGCCTCCAAATGCTCTGAAACTCTCCAAGAAAATAGATCGAGCTATGAGAATCCCGTGGGAGAAGTTTCGGACTCAGATCTCAAGCAGATCTCCCTAGATCTAAGTTTTACTGAATTACAGGACGTCCCCTATGGCTCCAAGATGTCCCAATATGTATACAAATGTAGAATGATGATAACCCTCCAGAAAATCCCTCAAACTAATGGTCCTGCCCCTGCAAAAAAAACCCAACTGTCGGAATGGCCCCAGGCCCTCAGGATAAGCTGGATCGAACCTCCCTCCAGATGATGGTGTGCCCTTGCTGGAAACACAAGAACAGTATGACTTTCTACCTTCTGAAGCGCTAGATGGAGATGGGCTGAGACTAGAATGGTGTGGAGGAGTCTTTCATCCCCGAGACCAAGCTGCGGAACAAGGTGAGTGGATATTTCAGCACTGAGTTGCTCACAAGGGTTTGTACAGCAAAACCCCCAAATTGAATGCTCAAGAGAAATAGCAAATGCTAATCCAAAATTAGAATGAGTAATAGGTGCACCCCAACCTCTTACTTATACTTTTCCTTCTAATTCTTTGTTGAGTTAGGTTAAATCCCATGGTTAATCTTCTATTCTTCTGTTGAGTTATCTTTTACTCCTTTATCCTTTTCCTTTCTTAAGTGAACTTAAAAATATAACTTTTAACTTCTTGACTTTCCCCCCCTTCAGTGTGAGACTATGACCTAGTGGGGGTGCCCAGGCCACTGAGTCTCCTCATCACCTCTCTAAGAGGTGGGGGACATTACACCTTTCCAACCAGATGACCCAAGTATTTTACTTCTGAGGCACCAAAACCACATTTAGACTGTTTCAGGAAACATTGGTGCTGAGAGAGTAGATGGAGAACTTGATCCACATGAGTAAGATGGTTTGTCCAAGTTTTTCTATAAATGAGGATACCATCAAAGAAAACTAAGAAAAAATGACGGAGAAAAGGATGGAAGACATGATTCATGAGGCTTTGGAAGGTGGAGGGGGCATTACACAAGCCAAAGGGCATGACCAAAAAATCATAGTGGCCCTCATGAGTTCTAAAGGCAGTCTTGGGAATGTCTACCTCTTTCATATGTATCTGGTGGTAGCCCGAGAAAAGATCAAGTTTAGTAAAGAATTGGGCGCCACTCAATTCATCCAGGAGGTCATCAATGACAGGAATGAGAATTTGTCTTTAATGGTCAGTTTGTTGAGGGCACGAAAGTTAGGACACATTCACCAAGAACCTTCTTTCTTTAGAACCATGACTACAGGAGAAGAGTAGTGGATCGTACTAGGGTGGATAATGCTTGCATTAAGGAGTTCCTGGACCATTTTCTCAATTTCATTTTTTTGTGAAAAGGGGTGGCGATACAGACGGATATTGGGGGGAAGGCTTCCGGGTACAAGGGGAATGGAATGATCATGAACACCATGGGAAGGAGGGAGTCCTTGGGGAGTGAAAAATACCATTTGATGTTTAGAAAGGAGGGCTTGGAGGTCTTGCAGCACCGAGGGTGTCTCTGTTGCTTGTATGGCATGGAGTTGGGAAATAACACCAAAATGACCTTTTTTGAGCAGATTTTCCATGCGATGGGAACTAATGATCTCAGGTGAACCAATGGTTTTGCCTTAGAATTTATATTGGTGGCCCTCTTGGTCGAATTGCATTGTTAATTCCTTACAATCCATGAGAATGGGACCCAAAGTCCTTAGCCAGTTTGCACCCAACACAATGTCACAACCTCCCATGTCAATAGCAAACATATGGGATTTTAGGTGGTAGTCACCGATTTGGAGACACACATTTTCACAATGCCCTCCACATTTCATGGAACCACCATTGGCAATCATGATTTGGAATTTTTTGACGGCATGGATGTAGCAATGAGTTTCTTGGGCAATGCAGCAATGAATAAAATTATGGGTGCTTCCACTATCAACCAGAATGGTGACCTTTCGATGCTTGATGTATCCGATTAACTTGAGGGTTTGGGGAGCAGAGAAGCCAGTGAGAGCATTGAGGGAAATGTTCGATTCTACTTCGGGAGGGGTTATGTCAGTGGTTTCAGGTGAATCAGACATAAGGGGAGTTTCAACATCCTCCTCTGAAATATCCTCAGAGATGGCCATAAAAAGATTTTGTTCCTTACACTTGTGGCCCAGAAAATATTTGTCATCACAATTATAACAAAGGCCTTTGAGTTGGTGTTCAACCATTTCAGCCCTGGTCAATTTTTGGATTTTTAGTGGGGCAGAGGGAGTAGTGGGATTTACGGGTTTAGGGCGAGGTATAAAGGAGGGTTTTTGGTTTTGAGAAATACAGCCTGTTGTGATTCTTTAGATCTTTTAGTATTCTCCACCCAACTTGAAGGTCGATCCATGAGGACATGGGCCCAAATCTCATCCTTGAGGCCACTGATAAAACACTCTTGAAAAAAGGCATCAGTCATGCCCTCTGTTCGAAAAGCCAGGTGCTCAAAGGCAGCTATAAAGTCTTCCACTGTTCCTAATTGTTTCAACTTTGTCAAATGACCCAAATGGTTGGTGTCAGTGTCAAAGCGTTCATAAATCTCAGCCACAAAGTGTGTCTAAGAAATATACCCTTGATGAGAAGTTTTTTTCCATTGCCACCATTGCCACCATTGCTAACGTTCTTGATCTATATGAAGAACACCATACCAGAGTTTGGCCAAGTCATCTATAATGCCATATAAAGAGAAATAGTATTTCATTTGGGTTACCCAACCAGTGGGGTCCGAGCCATCAAATTTGGTCACATCCACCCATGGAAGGCACAAGTCACGTTGAAAGTGATGGTGCTGAAAGTTATGGGAATGAGAGGAATGGTCACCGTCAATATGTGGGGGTGAGTCAGAGGAAGGGTTATCTGTAGGGATATTCAATTTGGTGCAGAGTGATGAAAAGACAGATTCAAGCTGGGTGGTCAGTTCTTGTTTGACTTCCTCCATTGACGACTGCATGGTTGTATTGATGGTTGCAACATTGACACTGAGTTATTTCACTTCTTGTTGGGTCTCGGTGAGACTAGATTGCAAGGTATTGAAGCGAGCTTCCAATTCTTGGCTACGGGTATGGGCCATGAGGACGAGGGAACCGAAAAGGAGCAAGTGGGGTCTAATTTTTTTGCCTGAAAAATGATATGTATGAAGGTGATAAGGGAGAAGAGGTGAATCCAATGGAATATGTCTCAAATAATGGTGAAAAATTTTCTAGATTTTTTTTTCTTACCTCTGCGGAGTTATACTCCGGTATGAATAATACTGCAGAGATGAAATCCCCAAATGCTTAACCAAGAAGAAAAGTTTAGTGATTTGGCAACCCGAACACAGTTGCACGACAATAGATCTTGTCTGTTTTAATTTGTTTGTGTTTCTGTCCCCCAAGGGTTAGGTATTCAAGGGTTCTATAGATAAGGGTTTGCCCTGTGCTATAGCTCTTTGATATACGTGCGAGATCCAACAGTAGTACTTGGACCAATATCTCAGGGCACTAAACAAGGAGGATAGACCGTACCCTTAGCCGTACTACCCGACTACCAAGGTTCTAGAGAGTATCTTCCCGAGTGATGTTCTCGGTGGCACTATAGTAGTCAGGCGGTCGATCGGTTTATCTAAATAGGGCTTCAATAAATCTAGGCTGATTTGTACATAGGTGCTGTCTGATGCGCTACCACTCGAAGGGGTACCAACATGGGTTACAAGGGTGGCCAACAGATGTGCGCTTAAGAACCACTTGTATTTCCTGCGTGTATGAATCCATCAACCGCGGTTTTATGCGCGTAACGACATATCTCTGTGGCTTAAAGACGCCGAAATATGTCTCTACCCTGAAAAAAATTTTTCCCACAATTTCTGCCAAGGAAAGTGCTTTGATACCACTTGTAATATAACAAATATAAAAAGTATGCAGAACATAAATAAAATGCTAGAAATGGCAGAATAACAATAATATAACCAGCATAATCTCCACAATAACACAAAAATGATATAAGAACAACAACCGAAATAGCACTTTGATTCAGAAAGCAATGTTCATGGGCCTCTTCGAGGGGGAAACCTCCAGTCGAGCAACGCTCTATTACAATAATCTCCAAGCTAGGGTTCTCATACCCTCGACTCCTATTTATACTAAATATGTCTATTAAAAGAAGCATCTAGAGGAAGATCCTTCTAGAAGCGAAAGCTTCTATTAGGTCTTCTTACATCCGCCTTATTCTATTTTATTGAAAGGCTTTATTAATATTGAACTTTATTACATCCAAATATATTATTCTACCTATGTGCGGGTTAGGACCCTAACAAAGAAGCTACAAAGGATAGAGGCAAACCCGAAGTTTCGCTTTGCCCCATGCTTTCACTCTGCCAACTGAACCTTCATATTGGTCAACAATGAGGTACACCAATCATACACTGTAGGTCTCGCACACTCCAGTGTGTAAAACATAAATGGTCTCGATGCTTGATGCAGCGAGGTCGACCCTATGATCTTGGTAAGCATGAGCACAATAATATTCAGGATGAGGTTACCTATAGCTCGGATAGGGATTTTACTTCCCACCATGGGAGTCCCTGCAACACAATGGGCCTCAATGTATTCGTCTACCTTCATCCCACTCCCAGCCTCGCGTGACTTGAGGTCCACAACCTCTCCTCGACGTGAAATTCCTGTCAAGAAGTAGATGTCCTCTACTTCGATCCTTAATGGGTGTCCATGAAAAATAAAGCTATTGTTATTTGGATCCCAATAACCCACCAACATTTCCAATAACCTCACTTGGGCCCTCATTCCTTTAAGAGCCCAAAAATTTGTATAGACCACATCTTTTTAATGCCACTTGAACCACCAGATCCCTTTCCACTACTGCATCTACCTCTCTCTCCCTCCACTCCAACAACATCCTACAAAAACCAAATCAATTTTTGAGTTAGAAGCTTATTTTTTTCCATTTTGCGCAAGTATACGCGGGTTATCCAAGAACATTCATGGGTAGGGCCTGATATACGCTCCTTGTAGTTCACACAAGGGCATATATCTATTCATATACATGACATATTAGTAGAAACCCATGTATACTGAAAAAACTCAATTTGTTCCCTTAAAAACTAAAAAAATGGAGCCTAATCCAAAATTGTAAACCATTGAATTTGAAGAGGATGGGATGAAGAGTTACCTAGACTAGATGGTTTACGATTCTGTTGTCTATTTCTCCCGCGATCACTGTTTAAATTTTGGAGGTATGTTAGTCCAAACTGCACTATTTTGGGTGAAAATGAAAATGACATAGTAAATTTTGATTTTATTACTATTTATGAAACATTTTTAGCCATTTGATATAGTTTTATGCTATTATTTTGTCTAATGGACTAATTCAAAAATGGTTTTAAGCTGGTTTTTGTAGTTTCGACTCAATTTTCTTACATATTTCAACGCCATGGTTGGCCGTTTGTCTCCTCAGGCAGGTATATTCATAACCTAGCATATAGGATAGGTATTCAATACATCGTGCAATTTTGCATTATCCGTCAATTACCACTTTTTACGCCTTAGGTACGAACCCATTTATTGCGATGCATTAACCTCCATCTGCTATCATAACATCGTTAATAAATGGTAGACACTTACCAAACATGGGTACCCTAGTTAGAACCTCTTTGTCATTTGGTGCCCATGCCGAGATTTTTTTCCTTAGGACCGGGAGTCCATTAGAATTCTATACATGACTTTACAATGAGCCTCATTTCTCATTCATGCACACACGACCTTATTACCCGCAGACTCCCAAAAAACGAGTCTTAGTTAAGCTCTTTTTTGACTTGTTATTAAAAATTGAAAAGATTTCCAAGTGATTTGTCCCTTTCACACTCATTAAAATTGGATTTGAAAGATCATGAGTCTTAGTTAATCTCTTTTCCAACTCACTATCAAAAATGGAAAAGATTGCCGAGTGAACTTGTCTTTTTCACACTTGTAAATTGGATTTGAAAAGACGTCTATTTGGCACAAGTTTACCCCTTTTTTCACACCAAGTAGACTAAAAGATATAAAAAAGGACATTTTTTGGCGTTAAATTGTGATTGCATCTCATTCCCTTGCTTGTAGTATTGAGCCTTTAGCCAGTTCTCGCTTTGCGTTATAAATCATGGCCCAAGTAGTTTACATCCTCAACCAAGCAGAGCCTTGTTTATATCCTTCACAATTTGACACCCTATACCATAGAAGGAACATCACCCCGAGTGTCCATATCTCGCATGCATTTCCTTGCATTGAGCATAGGTACGTTCCACTGCTAGAACTAGTTTTGCTTACTTGCGACACTCGTTCCCTCCTCTGTATCATAGAATTCACTTGTTATGAAAAAAAAAAAAAAGACGGGTGGGAAAGGAGTACTATATTGTAATTGGCAGCAATCTTGTTGCCTTTGAACAAAGAAAAAAATTATTGAGTCCTTGCGTCATCATAATTTTTGGTTTAGCATGGCCTTAGGAAGCTGATCTCGTTACATAATTTTCTCTACCGGCTGGTTAATCTTCTAGTCACTATAGAGAACATTATGGATTCCTCCTGCATCTAGTTGTCACATCATTAAGTCTATGTTGCCGGAGTCCACCATATGTCTCATGCTCTTGTTCAAAGGAAGTCTATCAACCCGTGTCGGGCACTCCTCAGAAATCTTGAATTTGCATGTCATCCATACCCTTAGTTTGTTTTAGAATCACATGATACTTTGGTCTTATGATGCACCCTGGCCCTACTTTCATCATTGGTAGGTCACCTTGAACCCAACAATCAACATTTCCTCATGGGTTGTTGACTGGGTGGTTTCCCTTGTGTTCGACGGCAAGACATCTATTCACACTTTGGGATTCGTGTAGTGTCTTGGATGCCATTAGCATTATTGGTGGTTTCCTCGCCTTTGTCAGTAGTTTTCATCATTGGCTGCTATTCCGAGGGTATTTTTTATGTACCGCTTACATTTGGCACATGCAAAAGATGCACAGGGTCATTGGTTTGTGAACATGTTCTTCATTCGATCTCCAGCAAATCATGAAGCTACTGCTTTGTTCCTCATGCTGACTAATGAGAGATGCCTTAATGCTCTCCTTTCAGTGGGTCTCTTTCCATCAAATTCAACTCATGTATTCTGGATACGAGACCTAGAGTTTTATGATTACCTTGAGGCTTGCAGTTATTAGTGGTAGGCTCTCTTGCCATTGACAGATGGGAATACATCAATGTCTTCTGATCAATGGATCTCTCAAGTATTCGACACCAACTCCTTTATTCACATTTGTAGAGATGTACTCGATGCCTTGATACCTACTTTCATCATTGGTAGGCTGTCTCGCATTTGTTAACGATATACCTCCATGACTGGTAATCAAACGATGTCTCATCATGTTCAACCTCAACTCATTTATTCACATGATGTAGACTTGCACCATTGGCGGATTGTATTGAAGACTTGAAGACATCACTTTGTGGACATAGCTTTCCTGAGATATTGCTTCCATTTCATTTGACCAATACCTATTTGACTTCAACGATCATGGGAGATTAGATTGTACTCCATGGTATACAAATATCTTCATATTGATTTTGAGACTGGTTTCACTGGGCCTTGTTCGTGACTATGACAAATATTGGCATGTAACCACATTTATACTTGCCTACTCATGGCCATGAACACTTGTTGGTATATTTTCCACATGGATCTGCATTGTATTCTTGGCAACCATGTATGCAAAGTCAGTACATAATGTAATGAGCAATTGAGTTCGTCCAACTAGTTCTCTACCACTCCAATTTTGGGTTATTTATAATGTATTTTGGCCATTGCAGATACTTCTCTGATCTCACACATTAGGGGGCATATGTTATAGCAAGATTTTCCTCACCATTGCTATCTTGCACAGAGGGCCTTTTTCCATTTCCCTATGCAGACTTATCAAGCCAAAAATATATATATTTTCCACATATATGCTCCCTAACTGATTTGCAAGATGCATATACGCTTGCTGCTCCACTACAACTCGCGTATATCAGGATTTTTTCCAGCAAATACAAAATGAGGTCAGGTTTCCATGTCACGACAAAATATCTCTGATCTTTGGCCTTCCATATACTGGAAACGTTCCGACTCGGCCCTTTAGTTGCATTCTGGAGGCTATAAGAGCAAAATTTTGAGCTATGGAAAAAGAGGAGAAAGCAATCAAATTTGAGAGCAAATTTACTTTGGAGAAATTGCTTCATATTGACTCTGCATCCCTTTGTCCCTCAAGTCTGAACATAGTTTTCAGCCCCCAAGTTCTTTCCTTATTGTCGAGAGGACCTCATTACCTCTTTTCTATGAGCTTGCCTTTGGTGGAGGATTGAAGTGGTGGAGACCCAGTTGGAAGGAACTTGGTTTCTTGGTTTCGAACCGTGCCGACACAGAATTCATTAATATTGATACTTCTGTTGATCAATTATTAATAGAAATACTCCTTTCCCATCCTATCGATATCTTGCAAATATATCATTATTATCCATGAGCATGTTTGTAATGTTTATTAATGGATTGTGCTATCTGATGTGCTAACTCATTTTATATGTTGTCACTATATACTTGCATCACTTGTTTGTTGAGAACTTCTTGCAGGTGTAAAGCTTTGGGTCAAAGTGCTCAATGGTGGAACAACATCAAACGATTGGATTGAGGTAGGCTTCTTCCCCATATTGCACATTAGTTTATATAGCACATGTTGGAATTGAGTTGATTTCTACAGTCATACTTGTCTGTTGTGGTTTACCCTTGGCCATAGAGAATTTTTCCCTTGTAACACACTTTTCACCCCCTCAAAGTGCCATAACACATTTCCACGTGGCACAATAACCACTTGAAACATGTACCATCCATGTGGAATGATGCAGTGTACACATTGTTATAACATGAAGTTGTTATGGGTCAATTCATCCTTAGATTTTTGATTTTTTATCCTTAGTATTGTTTAAGTTTTACTTTTGACATCCTCCTTATGGTCTTCTTAGGTCTTAGCACAAATGAAATTAAGGTTGATGTTGGCCCAAACCCTTGGTTTATGTATTCATTTTTATGACATGGTTAGACAAGCCATTGTCCTTATGCCTCCACCACTACCCTGACATGTCACCACTACCCTGACATGTCACCACTTCCACTATGCGCTTAAACCCGTCCACTTTGTCCCTCTACCCGTTAGAAGGTCAAATCAATTCGTTTTAGTATGCTTCCATCTCATCAGGACATTTCGTAGCGCATATCAAGTACATCTTCCCTCATTACCATAATTTCACTTATGAGTCTTGTGTCAGCCGATCTCCTTGTTTTCAACATTCATGATTTAAACAAAATAATCTGGGATTTAGTCATTTAAGGTTGTTCTAACTATTTTATCAAGATTTCAAAATTGCTCCTAGCTTGGCGCTACAAAAACTACTGAGTTCAGACAGGCGCTACAAAATTTGCTGTAGACTGGTTGGAGAAGGTGAATTGGAGGTTAGACCTATTGCTGGGGTTTTTTTCCAATCTCAAGCCTATCAACTTTTAAACTATAGTCTCCAAGTACTCCATGATCTTTTTTAAGCCTTGTTGAAGATCAGTTAAAGGTTGTGCTTGTATTTTCTCTCCTGGGCGTTGTGAATTGATGATCCACATTACCAATATGCTCCCTTTACCTTTGCTGTCACAAATTCTCAGCCAACCGTAGTGTTTTCAACTTCTTTTAATAAGATCAAGCAAACCTTGTTGTCAAATCCATTGTGCCTATCTCTTACTTGGATTTTGTTGTTTGTACTGCGGAATCTATTGGGGATTTTTCTACGAATCCCCTATTTTTGCATTGTAAACCTATACATCAACTCAACACCGTTATTCTCTTACCACACAACATGTACCAACTAATTACCTTTAAAATTTCCATTTTTATTTCAAGTCTAAAGTCTGTCTATGTTGGAGATTGAAAAGAGCCTTGCTGTTAAAGTTGTGACGATCTTGCAAATGATGGTGAAGTGTTAACTTAAATCTTTTGCAACTGCTTTCTCCTTGCATATCTATTTTTCCTGAAGGGTTTTCTTCCATTTCCTAACCATCAAATTCCCTTTCATAAGATTAGAGGTCAAATATGCAGAAAGACTCTAAATCCTTAAAAGAAACCAGCTTTGAAAAAAACTATCCATCCAAACCCTAATACCTTTGTCATTTTGTTTTGCCTCTTACATCTCTCAGATTGTTGTCTTAGTTTTCCTCCTATAACAACAAATGAATACACCACAACATAAGAAGGCTCACAAGGGTGGGGGCATATTTAGGACCGAACCCTATGACATGCAGCTATTTTCTACTGAACCTTTGTTCAAAGAGGTCTTCCAAAGAGTTGGATGTTTCCTTTTCTGTCAGAAAATGTAGAGAGGGCACCTTGAGGTAGCCAAAGAGTTTACCTTGAATTTTGATGGAACCAAAACTAAGGTGGGCACTCTTTAAATGGATTTATCTGAAGAAACCATTGCAACAACTACTGAGATACCAAACACCGGTAAAAGATGGTTTAAATCCATGAATCTTAATGCAACCTTCTCTAAAGAGTTCCTTAAACCAGAATGTCAGGGAGATAACCTATCAAAGAGAGTGCCTAGGAGCCACTTGGATGAGGGATTTTACAAGGTGCTAAGGGTGATCCAAATATATTTTACCTGTGAGGGCATATTCAATATGATTTACCAATACCACATTAGAATTTTGTTGCACTTCACAGAAAAATACTTCATGAACCTCCCTTTCTATTTGTTTAGGAGTATTGGGAAAATGACTCACATGGTCCAAGCCAAGTCCAAGGTTGTGGAAACAAGTTTTTTTCACTCAGGGTTGATTAATATGCTTTTGATGGAGGAGTTGAAGAAGAGAAAAATGGAATGGGATCAGTTCATTGCCTCTACACATCTGCAATTAAATGTAGCTCCTACTCCTCAATCTAAGGTGTAGAGCCCTCTTCAAGCTGAAAGCGTTGTTCACACAGAGACAAGTATAAAGAGGAAGGACAAACACATTTCTAAAAATGATGAAGCTCCTAAGGAACAATAATAAGAAGGGGGAGCTCATCGCTCACCATAAAGGGAATTTTCACCCCAACCAGCTTCAGAATTAACAAAAATTCCATCATCTAAAGCCACAGGAAAAAAGGAAGAAGGTTACTCTTCCCCTCACTAGCTAGTGCAGTTGAAATTAAAGCTAGGAGGCCCTTAAAAAAGTCATTAACAAAGAAGGAAAATGTTTAAAAATAGGTCATAACAGAAGCTCCTGTCAAGAGGAAGGATAAAGAGAAAATTGAGACTGTTGAAAAACATATTGAAGTCATAGACATAACCACTCCCCCTGAGAACCCTAGCTTCAAAAGAATGATCAGAAAGATAAGAGAAGCGATAAAGGAGGTTGCTCACTTGAAGGAAGAAGGGTTGGCCGAGAGGAAAAAGTTGAAGGATTTGATGGATATGTATTTGGAAACTATTGATATGGGCATGTTTACAACAAGGAGATTTCTACCCCTCCATAGGCAACTTAAGAATTTATACAAACATAACAGAGATTTACAATCTCATATCATAAAAATTAAGTTGAAGTTGCATCCTTTCAAGGATGAGCTAGTCCAAAGGAATTTGAATGAGTTGGATAAAGATGCAACTAGAAGGAGTACCAGACTCAGGAGGTGAAGTGAAGTGGCTCAAAGAATCTCAGTTTTGGAAATGGTTATCCTTGAATTTTGAATATTTTGGGAAAATATAATACCTATAGCTAAGTTTTCACTCACATAACATATCATGAGGCTTCTATAGGTTTACTTAAATTTGGAAAAAGTTTTTGGGTATTTTTGGCTCAAGCTGGATAAATCAGACAACTACAAGACATTTCGCAGCACCTGGCACTACAGAATGGTCTACACAGTTAAAGCTACAACTTCATTGCGAAATCCACTGGGAAATAGTATACATGGTTAAAGCTGTGACTTTGCTATGAAATCCACTGCGAAATGGTCTACACAGTTAAAGCTGCAACTTCTCTTCGAAATCCACTACAAAATGGTCTACATAGTTAAGGTTGCAACTTCGCTGCGAAATCAACTCCGAAATGGTCTACACATTTAGACACTGCAACTTCATTGCAAAATCCGCTATGAACTAGATGATAAGGTCATCACTATAAGATTCGTTGCCAACTCCTGTTTTGATGGGTTTTAAGAGGATCAATGGTCACCAGATGGCTAGTGGAACATTGAAAAACTAGTTGGAAGTTATTTAAAGTTGGAGGTTACCTGGAAACAAAGGAAATGCACTCAAAGGACACCTCACTATGCAATATTACGGTGTTAGGATGGTTTCCAACATTTACCTTTTTTTTATAACAATTTGTTTTTTCTGCTCTGTATAGGTGTAATATATTCAGTTTTAGGTGGTAGAATCTTATGTTAGAGGATCAAGATCCCATTGTATGATATGATTCCTTGTTTAGGATATAAATGAAACATTATAAGACATTGATAGGTTCAAATGGTTGATGTAAAATACCTTTTAGTAATTTTAATGAAACAGAGCCTACTCTGGTTTTTGATGTATCGGACTTGATGAAATCTTGTTTAATGGAAGTTAGTTCTCTTTTTCCCATTTTATTTC
The DNA here is from genome assembly GCA_032191745.1 of Picea mariana. Classification (NCBI taxonomy): domain Eukaryota; kingdom Viridiplantae; phylum Streptophyta; class Pinopsida; order Pinales; family Pinaceae; genus Picea; species Picea mariana. Next base: position 181,588 of record JASDQU010102820.1, read on the forward strand.
TCTCACTCTGAAATTGTACTATCATTGAATGATTCAAATGATATTTTGTAGCTGTATGAAAATGGATGTTTGATTATGACATTGTTATATATTTTCTTAGAGTTTTTGTTTGCTTGGATTTAAGAGGTTCTTGTGTATGAAGCATTTCCCTCCTTTGTCTACTGGCATTGCCTGAAGCTAGTGGTAGATTCACTTCATTTTCTTACTAAGTCTTCCTTCTATCCACATAATCCTCAAAAACCTGACCTAAGTTAAACAAGACCTCTTTTACTGATGCACTTTACCCATAATTTCTTGTGTTTTGACATTGATGAACTGAGTTTTATCCATTTGACACCACATTTTAAGACTTATCTCATAAACCTATTGATGGGTAGTGAGCTTGAAGTTTAGGAATCAAAGTGTAACTTTCAGTGCTAATATTCTTGGCACCGTTGCCGGGGAACAGATTGAAAACATTTCCTTGGGATTGAACGACAAAGTAAAAGTTTTTCTGAAGGTGCATATTAATTAGTACATTGAATACTGCAGTTTGCACCTGGCGAAGCCACTGTTTCAGTTGTGGCTCCTAAAGGTAGACACATGAGGTCTACCACACATCTACCTCTGGCTACACCTGAAGCTGAACCAGAGAAGGTCATCAAGAAGGGAAAAGATTCTCAAGAAATCTTTTCAGATGCCATTCCAGGTACTACTGGTTATTTTATAGATTCCACTTTTAAAACACCAGTAACTGTATCTAGTACTTCTCTTTTATCCTCTATTGAAATTTCTAGAAATTTAAATCTTGAAGATTTCCCTGTAGAATACTCTTCTTTTTATCCCAAATTGAAAGAAGAAAATTTTGAAGTTCTTGCCTCTCCTGATGTTGTAAGATGGTTTAAGGTAACATCCCAAGGTCGAGCCTTGATTGTAATTATGAATGTAACATGTTTTGTAGGCTAGTGAGCCAAGTATTTATAAGCTGGTAGGATTACGTGTTGATTAGGCCAGAGCCTATTTTGTACATGTAAATATTCATATTATTAATATAAAAACATCGCTGCGTGTAGATCGACCACAAATAAAGAGTTATGGGGGACTAAGCTCCACTGGGTAGGGAAAGGGATGGGGATGAAAGTCTAGGAAAGAGGGGCTAAGATTAAGAGCTTAAACCCAAGAGAATAATACATAATTATTATTCTAAAAGTTGTAAAGAGGATATTAATTATCCTAAGTTCCTTTAGGGAGGGGAACAAGTTCCAGGTGGGGGAGAAACGTGCTCCTGGAGATCCAAGTTTCATCCAAACCACATGCAGTTTTATGGGGGCGCTCTCACCAGTCTCGGGGGGGATTCTCACCATTGGAATGATACTCATCATTCTATCTTTGCTGTCCATGGTTTTCCTCATTCACGCAGACACTGATTAAGAACGCATTTAGTCATTTTGTCCACCATTGTTGAATTCCTCAACCATGTAAGCCTCTGCTACAAGACAAATTTGATACCCTGCACCTGCGGGTCGCCTGCGTATTGTCCTATCAGTACCATTCCCCCTGTCCAATTTCTGTTGCTGCCATCACCATGCCCATGTGTTGAAGAGCGAGAGTGAAGAAGTAGGTTGTCAGGCCTGTGAGCAACTCTCTCCAGGTGAGAGAGTGTGCTGAGGAAGTGAGATCTCCTAGAGGAAGTCCAGTAGCAGCTACAAAACTCTAAGAATTCTTGATCCATCTTGTTGTTGAAGCCCTGTAAAGGGAGTTACAACAACCGATGGATTGTGTGATAGTGAAGGTGTAAACTCTTGGGGTGGATAATGCATGTGGGGAATGAGAGTCTGCGAGTTGTGGGTGTAAGTGGCTCTTTGGAGGAAATATTTCCCATTGTACTATGCAACTTCCTGTTGTCCCTGCCTAGCCTAGGAATCCCTTACCGGTGGAGTTTAGTCCTAGCTTGGGGGTGACCCACTACTCAGAGTGATGAAAAACGTGGTCTAAGGCTGGGAGGTTCGTGGAAGGTCTACACGTAGTTGGTGTACTTCAATTAAAAGATAAGTACCATTTCCAAGTTTGGTTACATGTTGTGTATTTATATATGTTGTTATATTTATGGGTTTTGTTTATGATTACTACATGTATGCTTTTACTATTATTTTTGCATTATGTTGTGTGATATCAAAACGTAAATCCTCTGTTAAATATTGGTATGTGTTATTGTCGCTTCTGCAAAATATGTGTATGAAAAAAATGTTTTTGTCTGGTTAAAATTGCATTATATATATATATATATATATATATATATATATATATAATCTCAAGAATGTTAGTTCTTTGAGGTAGCATTATTCAACAGAGGTAGATGGTCGGGGACGTCACAAATTGGTATTAGAGCGAAAAGTATGTTTACAAAGTGATGATGCCTAGCTTGTTGGTGGTTGGGGACGTAAAAAATTGGTATCAGAGCCATGGTTTCAACACTGAGCATGGATGGGCCATGTTAGTGGTTAATGAAGCAAAGGTTTCAGAGTGAATTGTTGTTGAGAGGGACAAATTTGAACCTCACAGCGTCCCTAGGTGCCAAGAGAATACCTTGGCCATGTTATGAAGCTCATGAGGTATAACGGTTTGTGGAATGGAAATAGAGAAAGAAGCCACAAAAACCATTGTGTTGGGCCACGAGGTTTGAAATTGGGTTGTAGGATCTATTCGGAAGAAGGAAGACCCTTCACAACCATCAGATATGGAAAACGTTACATGAGAGTTAACCTCCAAGTTCTTAGGGTTTCGTAACTTCGATAAAGTTTATGAGTTAGAGAGAAAAAGGGGCTGAAGCCTGAAGTTTCGAAGTCTTGGATAGGATCTACATCATAGACATGGGTAGAAGTGTTTACCATTGTATTTGACCAAGGAAAGATGGAAGCCATTAGATCGAGTCAAGAGCAAGAGGTAAGGTGCAATGATGAAAAACATATCTCAGCCATCAGATCTGCATGCAAGTGATTGTGAGCCGTATATCTCACAACAGTTCGAGAGTTCGACACTTCAGGAGAAATGGAGTGTGTTGGAGTGAAAACTCCTGAATACCAAAGTCCTGAAGTCCGAAGTTAATCCATATCATTCATAAAAAAGGGGCAGGTGTCGACAGATCAGCGTATTCGGGAGTTCGACGTTCGAGAGAAAACAAGTATGCTAAGGAGAAAAATCCCAAAGTATCGAAGTCTGGAGTTGATTCGGACTGTCCATCAAAAGGGATGTGTGTCAGAAGATCAACTTGTTCGAGAGTTCAACGTTCGGGAGAATTGGAGTGTGGTAGTGTGAAAATTATCGAAGCCCGAAGTCCCAAAGCCGAAGAACAAAAGTGGCATGGCATGATGACGTCACCAATGGTGATGTGGACCCTTCCTAGACATGCCACATGCCACCACCTTAATTGTTGACAACTGTACCATGTGGACCCTATAAAGTAAATAAGTTCTAGAGTTCAACGTTCGGGAGAATTGGTGTTTGCAAGTGTAAAATCTTCTGACGCCCGAAGTCTTGAAGTGATGTGGCCTGTTGACATCGCCAGTGATGACATGGACACATGGGATGTGTGCCATGTGTTAGTGAGTTAAGAACCTTTGGAATATATAAAATCCAGTTAGAACCTGACATGTGTCACCCATCATATTGGGCCATGTGTCTGCTTCTAGTATTCCACCATGTGGCACTCTTCTTGAGCATGGTTAGTGGGGCCCCTGATGGTCACAAGGGATGCATGGCATCATATCCCAAGGTCCTGATACTCGACACTCCAGAAGAAATGGTTTGTGATGGAATAGGAGGAATAAATCCCCAAATTTCTATAGCGCCAAAGTAACATAATGTGATTACGTCTCGGGGGTGACGTGGAAGTATTCAGAGATTCAAAGTTTGAGAGTTTTGGGGTGTGCAGATGTGAAATCCTCTGAATTTTTGGAACCCTGAAGCTCTGAAGTCTCAAAGACTAGAGGGATGGAGTTAATCTTGACCATTGATCATGAAATGACACTTGAAAACATATGCAATAGTCCAGAGACTTGGCACTCTAGAAATATTGAGAGTATGGACAGTTCGAAAACGATGAAGCCCAAAGTTGCATAGTAAATATCAATCGTTGGATGTTGGGAAGCCGAGGACCGTTGATCCACCCCACTTTGCTACTTCGCTAATGCGACACTCCAGGAGATTTTTTGTGATGTTCTTTGGAAACTACCGAAGCCTGGAGTCCCAGAGTTCTTGTCCACCGTATATCTAAACATAGAATGTGGATCGTAGATCCACCGTCCTTCATGAATTCACCAGTTCAATGTTATGTGATTTTTGTGATGTACGGAAAGGGAAACCTCTGAAGCTAAAGAGCCCCGAAGTTTTAAGACTCTGGATAAGCACCCAACTATTATCACTTGGTCAGAACCGCGGTCACATGTGAATTAAGGGCTGAAGAAAAAGGGGCTAGCATATGAAAGTGAATTATAAGAACAAAGAAGGGCTCAAAGATAGAACCATGGTGATTCTTGATCGACCAAAGGCCCGTCGAAAATAGAGTCTAATTTTATTTTGTTGAATCCGATTATTTAGGTTATTCTGAAGAATTATTAAGTTTAATAGCCTGACAACAATTTGGTTGACTGCACATTTTGCAGAGTTAACAATTGACAAAACTGAACCGAATTGTTCCATAGTGTAGAGAAATGGAGGAGGCACAAGATTCTTACATTTCAGAGAATGGAGCTAGAGGAATGGATGTCCATTTGGGAATTGAAGGAAAAAACTCCAATGAGCATGGATAATAAATATATAAAGAAGTGAGAATGATGAAAATCATTAAGATTTTTCAAAAAGATGTCCAAATTCACCAGGCAGATAACGAAAGGATTAAGAGAGACAAGGACCAACGTGAAGAATTCAATATGAAGTTAATGCAAATCCTGGAAAGAATTGAAAAGAAGTTCGATAAGGAAAGTGGATCCAACAAATCAGAGAACCATAGGTCCCCTCATGAGGAAAGAAGAGGAATAAGTGGTAGTAGACATCACCAACACTCCCAAAAGAATTCCCATAGGAGAGCACACAATAGCTCAAGTCCATCCCCTGTCAGGAAACGTAGGAGGTCTGGGGTGGATGAGTTGAAAGGAGAAATGAATAAGATAAAACCTCCTACTTTTGATGGAGAGAATAAGAAGCATGAAGATGTTGAGACATGGATGGTAGGCATGAGGAATTATTTCCAATTGAAAAACTATTCTTCTCATGCAGAGGGAAGAATTTCCATCTACCAACTTAAAGGAAAGTCATCCATATGGTGGGATCAACTAGTGCAAGTACAACACCTCAAGGAGAAAAAACGTGACTTGGAAGGAATTCAAGAAACATTTTGAAAAGAAGTACTTAGCCAAGAGATACCATGACAAGAAGATGAAAGAGTTATTTGAACTTAAACTAGGAAGCATGACTATAGATGAATATGAGAGGAGATTTCTAGAGCTGTTGAAGTATGTCCCTTAAATTAAGGATGAGGCAGTCAATATCCAGAGATATCTGAGTGGGATGCCATCTTTCATCAGTGATAAAATCCAATATGATGATCCCAAGACTCATGAAGAAACTATAAGGAGAGAAAAATTGTTATATTATTAGCAAAAAGGAAAGCCTAATTTCCAAAAATCTTGGGAAGACAAGAGGAAATTTAAGAGGGAGTTGAGGCAGAAGGGGAACAAGCCACCATTTTTCAGAAATAGTCCTCAAAGAAAACCAGTTTTGAGAGAGCCCAGGATGGCTGAAGTAGGTGGAAAAAGGCCAAGGAAGACACCTATGAAATGTTGGGGCTGCAATGGAGATCATAAGTATAGATATTTACCTCAAATAAAGGGCAGTGTGAGATATTTTCACCATGTTCAGCAAGCAGAAATAGTGGAGGACATGGGAAGAAGAGTACCTAGGATCTATGCAGCCATGTACTACAAGCAAGCTAAGTTTCAATCACACATGATTGAAGTTGAAGGTATGATAAATAACCATGCCTTTACTATTTTAATTGATTGAGGGTCTAGTCATAGATATATAGATCCTAAGTTAGTGGAAAGATTTCAATTACCAAGAAGCAAGCATGAGAAATCTTGGCTAGTGCAGCTGGCTACAGGAGCCAAGAGAAAGGTTGTTGAGTTGGTTAAATCATGTCCAGTGGGAATGAATGGACTGAGTACCAAGGAAGATTTTAACATCTTTCCTTTGGGATAATATGATTTCCTATATGTTATGGATTGGTTGTACCAACAACATGCCATATTAGACTGTCATAAAAAGGCATTCACTTGCTTGGATGAGGAAGGAAATTAGAGAGAAGTCCAAGGAATTCCTAGGGCAGTTACTGTTCGAGAAATCTCAACAATGTAGCTAAAGAAGTGTTATAGGAAGGGATGCCAAATACTTGTAGCCCATATGGAGGAAGAATCTAAGGATAAGGTGCCAAATCTGGAGGATCACACAGTCTTGGAATATTTTGAAGATGTTTTCAAGGAGGTACCAGGACTACCTCCAAAGAGAGATATTGATTTCTATATAAATTTAATGCCTAGAGCAGCTCCAGTATCAAAGAATCCTTACAGAATGAGTACACCATAGATGAAGGAGTTGAAAATGTAGGTTGAAGAGATTCTGAAGAAAGGGTATATACGCCCAAGTGTGTCACCTTAGGGTGCCCCAATATTGTTCGTGAAGAAGAAAGATGGGACATTGAGATTGTGCATCAATTTCAGATAGTTGAACAAAGTGACTATAAATAAAAAGTATCCTCTACCAAGGATTGATGATCTCTTTGATCAATTGAAGGATGCTAGGATATTTTCAAAGATAGATCTCAGGTCAGGATACCATCAGGTAAGGATTAAAGAGGAATACATCAACAAGACTGCCTTCAGGACAAGGTATGGTCATTATGACTTTGTAGTGGTGCCATTTGGGCTATCAAATGCTCCAACTATTTTCATGTGCTTAATGAATGGTGTTTTTCGAGAATATTTAGAAAAGTTTGTCATTGTATTTTTGATGACATCCTTGTATATTCCAAGACCGTGGAAGATCATGAGCATCATTTGAGGATGGTTTTGCAAGTGCTAAGAGAGCATCAAATGTATGCCAAATTGATAAAGTGCTCAATTTATCAAAACATAATTCACTATTTGGGGCGTATCATATATGAAGAAGGGATAACAGTGGACCCTGAAAATATTGAGCCCATTAAAGGGTGGAAATCACCTAAAAATGTGACAGAAGTCAGATCCTTCATGGGTCTAGCTGGCTACTATAGAAGGTTCATTGCAGGGTTTTCGAGAATATCTCACCCCATCACTTCCTTGCAAAGGAAGGGGAAGAAGATTCAATGTAAAGAAGAATGTGAAAAGAACTTCCAACAATTGAAGCAACTGTTAACCAGTGCTCCAATTATAAATATTTCAGATTTGAATGAGGATTTCATGGTTTGCATCGATGCATGCAAAGAAGGAGTGGGTGGAGTCCTCAACCAAAATGGGTTTGTGATATGTTTTGAATCCAAGAAATTGAAAGAGAATGAAAGGCTCTACACCACTCACGATTTGGAGTTGGTAGCCATAGTGCATGATTTTAAGAAGTGGAGACATTACCTCATGGGAAAGAGGTTTGAGTTTAGGACAAACCATAATGGTCTGAAGTATTTTTTTGATCAGCCTACTTTGAATGTTAGGCAGAGTAGATGGTTGGAATTCCTCTGTGAGTATGACTTTGATATCAAGCACATCAAAGGAAAGGAGAACAAGGTGGGTGATGCACTCAACAGGAGAGTACATGAACTGCATGCTACAACCATTAGCATGTATCAGACAAATCTTAAAGGAAGAATTTATGAGATTGCAAAAGAAGATACACAGTACATGGAATTGGTAAAAAAATTGCAACAAGGTAAAATGCAACAGGAAAGAGAAGATTATAGCTTGGAAGTTGATGGAATACTCCTACACAGGAACATAATTTATGTACCCAGTTCTCACGAATTGAGGAGTATGATCTTGAAAGAGATGCATATCATAAAACAATGGCAACAATCAAGAGCCATTACTACTGGCCAAGCATGAAGAAAGAAATTGCAGAGTACATAGCTAAATGCTTGGAGTGTCAAAGGGTCAAGGCTGAGCATAGACACCCAGTTGGATTACTGCAACCATTAACCATTCCTGAGTGGAAGTGGGAGGTGGTGACAATGGATTCCATCACAGGATTACCCAGAACAAAAAATCAACATGATTCCATCATGGTGGTGGTGGATAAGCTTACTAAAGGTGCCCATTTAATTCTTATGAAGGTTACTCACAAGGAAACCAATGTTGTTGATATTTATATGAGGGAAGTAGCATTCTTGCATGGCATACCCAAGACAATTTGTCTGACAGAGACCCAAAGTTTACCTCAAATTTTTGGAAAGGATTATTCAAAGGGTTCAGAAAAAATTTGAACTTCAGCACAACTTATCATCCTGAGTCTGATGGAAAAATAGAAAGGGTAAATCAAGTGATAAAATATATGTTACAAATGTATGTGATGGACAAACCATCTAAATGGGAAGATTATCTACACTTAGTAGAATATTCCTACAACAATGGGTATCAAGCATCACTGAAGATGAGCCCGTTTGAAGAAATTTATGGCAGAAAGTGAAACACCCCATTAAGCTGGGAAACCCAGCTGATAGGGCAATGGTTGGGCCAGAGTTTCTCAAGGAAATGGAAAATAAAATGATGAAGATTAAACAAAATTTGAAGGCTTCCCAAGATAGAAAGAAAAGCTATGCTGACAAGAAAAAAACTCACAAGGAATTTAAAGTGGGGGATCGTGTTTACTTGAAGCTGAAAACCAACAGAAATTCCCTGAAGCTGGGAAACTGTTCCAAGTGGAAACCATATATTGTGGGCCATTTGAAATTCTAGAAAGGATTGGACCAGTAGATTATATGATTGCATTGCCTGCATGCATGACTATTCATATCGTATTTCATGCCTCATTGCTCAAGAAATATATACCTGATGCTAATCATGTGATTCAGGTGGAGCAAGAAGGCGTTTTACAAGTGCATTTAATGCGCATACTGGACCAAAAAAGAAAGAAGCTCCGGAATCGAGCCTTAAGGATTGTAAAGGTTCAATGGGCCTGGTACGTACTTGAGGACACAACATGGGAGGATGAAGGTGCTATGCAGACATAATACCCACACACACATATACCCACTCTTCAATTTCCCATGAAGAGTGTGGTCATGGATATTGTTGTGGTTGATGTCCCCCCTAAGTTTGGGATGCTATTATCAAGGTCTTGGATCAATATACTAGGAGGAACTTTGAAGATGGACCTTTCATATGCCATTATCCCTATATTTGGAGGAGAGAAGAGAAGGCTTTATAGGGAAGCACAACTATCTTACATCATTAGTGATGAAGCTAATCCTACAAACCACCCCATTTTTGCAGTTGACATTGATTTAGGATCCAATATATTAAAACTCACTAATGTTCCTCAAACACCTATTGAAATCAGAAAACAACCTTTTAAAACTTGTGAGACACCTCCTCAAAATACCCCAGTGTGGAAGATGTTTTTTGATGGGACCTCTTCTAAAGAAAGTGATGGTGCTGGAGTGGTCTTTATTTCCCCAACTCAAGAAATCATATCTTTGTATTATAAACTAGAATTTGAAACTAAAAATAATGTAGCATATTATGAGGCTGTTGTTTTGGGTTTGAGGGATGCTAAAGATATAAAGATTGAAGAGTTAGCAGTGTTTGGAGATGCTGAACTAATTGTGCATCAAGTTAAAAATCTGTATCAATCTAAACACTCCATGTTAAGGACTTACATAAATGAATTTTGGGATCTTATTGATAATTTCTTCTCAACTTTTAACATCTCTTTTGTTCCAAGAGAAGAAAATACTATGGAAGATTCTTTGGCTGTTTCTGCAAGTAATTTTAAAATTCCTTTCCCCTCAAAGATCAAATATGACGTGGAAGTGAAGTATAGACCCTTTATACTTGACAATGTTAAACATTGGAATGTCTTTGAGGATGATATTGAGATTAATATATTTCTGGAAACTGTGGAATAGTTTTCTACTCTTCATATTGATCAAGATGATGATGATACCAAAATCCCTCATGCTGATATTTTCCTAAATAAAATTGCGGACCACAAGATTGTTCAACTTCCCAATAACCATTTTCCAAAAGGATTGGATCCTTTGGAGATATTATTTGACTGAAATGATGTTGCTGTGAAGGTTAAAGGTTCAAGTAAAGAAGTTGATGTGACAAAATGCAACTTAGATACAGAGGAAAATCCAAAATATGTCAAATTGTCTAGTAGTTTATCAAAAGAGCAAAGGGATGAGCATGTTAAGTTATTAAAGGATTTTTATGATGTATTTGCTTGGAAATATGAAGATATACAAACTTATGATACAAGCATCATTGAACATAAGATTCCTTTGAAAGAGAAGATGAAGCCATTTAGGTAGAAACCTAGATAGATAAATCCCATGTTGCTGCCTATTATGGAAAAGGAAGTCAATAAATTGCTTGATGCTAAGATCATCATACCTTTAAGGTATTTTGAGTGGGTGGCTAACTTGGTCACTCTGAGGAAAAATAATGGTGAAATCAAACTTTGTGTTGATTTCAGAAATTTGAACAGAAGTTCCAAGAATGATAATTACCCCTTGCAAACAATGGAGCATATTTTGCAGAGGGTGACTGGTTTAGCAAGGATGTCTATGATTGATGGCTTCTCAGGCTACAATAAGATCTCTATCCTACCTGAATATAGAGAGAAGACAACTTTCACTACTCCTCGGGGCACATTCATGTATGATAAAATGCCCTTTGGTCTAATGAATGTAGGAGCAACCTTTCGGTGAGCAATGGATATTTCCTTCAATAGGGAGAAGGAAAAATTTGTGGTCGTCTATCTGGATGACATTACAATGTTCTCAAGAAATGATAAGAAACATTATCATCATTTGAAGAAACTTTTCCTGAAGTGTAGAAAGTTTGGGCTCTCTCTCAATCCTAAGAAATCTTTATTTGCTATGAAATAAGGCAAGTTGTTGGGGCACATTGTATCAACATAAGGGTTAAGGATTGATCCAAGTAGAGTAGAGGCCATCAGACTCTATCTCTTCCTAGATCCAATAAGGAGATCCAATCTTTCTTGGGTAAAATAATTTTTTTGAGAATATTCATATCTAACTTTGCTGAATTGGTTAAGTATATCACATCTATGCTTAGAAATGAAAATGAGGTGAAATGGACTATTGGAGCTCGGAATTATTTTGACCAAATCAAACAAGAATTGAAATAAGCACCTATTCTCATCAACCTTGATTATTCAAAGGAATTTCTGATATTCTCTTTTTCCTCACATGACACATTGGCTGTTGTCCTTCTTCAAAAAAACACAGATGGGATGTAGCAGCCTATTTCCTTTTTCAGTAGGGCATTGAGGGATGCATAGATGAGGTATGACATTATGGAGAAGAAATCTTATGCTTTGGTTAAATCCATTAAATCCTTCAGGGTATACATTCTTCATTCCAAAATTATTTCCTATTTCCCATCAACCTCAGTGAAATAAATACTTATAAAACTTGACATAGATGGAAAGAGAAGCAAGTGGATTGCCAAATTGCTGGAGTTTGAACTTGAAATGAAGCTTACTAAGTTGGTCAAAGGGAAAGGTTTAGCTAGATTGTTGGCTGAATCAAATTTCAAAGCACTGGGGGTTAATTTCATGAACCTAAACTCTAAAAATCAACAAACTGATATCTCTGTTAAAATCTCTCATATCAGTCCCAACTTGGGAGAATGCACTTGGTACAAATACATCATTTATTTTCTGCAAAAGTTGCAACCTCCTGATCATTTGGAGAAGGACTAGGTGAGAGATTTGAAACTAAAGGAAATCAGATATTGTCTCATTGATCACATATTGTATTTAAAAGACCCTCTAGGAGTTCTCTTGAGATGTCTAGATCCAGAGGAGGCTCAAAATGCCATGACTGATTTTCATGACAACTTGTGTGAGGGTCATCAATTTTGGAGAACCACAACATATAAGATCCTCAGAGCTGGGTATTTTTGGCCTAGCATTTTTATTTATGTTTGTGCAAATATTAGGGCCTATGACAAATGATAGAATTTTTTAGGAAATAAACAACTGGAATATTTTCCTTTGAAGCTTGTGGTGGTTTCTGGTCCTTTCTAGTAGTGGGGACTTGAATTCATTGGGGAAATTCATCCATCACAAAGTGGTCAACACCGGTGGATTTTGACTGCAACCAACTATTCACCATGTGGATAGAATCCATTCCTACAAGGAGTGCCTCACACAAGGTAATCATTGGTTTTCTTGAAGATATTATGTCAAGATTTGGTTGTCCAAGCAAGATTGTTACTGATAATGATACCTCTTTCAAAGTTGAACAATTAGTGAAGTTTTGTGAGAAGTATGGGATTCAATTAGTTCATTCTACCCCTTATTATCCCCAAGGCAATGGTTTAGCAGAATCTTATAACAAGATCCTTGTAAAGATCATCAAGAAGTTACTAGAGTACAACAAGAAAGCATGGGACTAAAGTCGAAATTTTCCTTATGGGATGATAGAGTTACTACAAAGAGATCACTTGGTATTTCCCCCTTTCAACTTGTATATGGGATTGAATCTATTTTTTCTACTCATCTTGCCTTGCCTGTGGAAAATTTCCTTTAGGATCAACAAGGAGAACTAGATGATATGGTTAGAAGGATACAACAACTAGTAGAAGTGAAACAAACCAGGGAGATGCTCCTTGATAAAGCACATAACCATCAACAAAAGATCAAACAAGCCTTTGATAAGAAGGTAAACAAAGAAGATTTCCAGCTGGGAGATCTGGTGCTCAAGTGGGATGCACCAAAGCAAGAAAAAGGAAAACATGGTAAATTTGAAGCCTTGTGGATTGGTCCTTTCAAGATTTTCGAAGTTTTTCAAAATAATACTTATAAATTGCAGAACTTGGAGGATTCTGAAGTTTTTGGTGGCCCTGTTAATGGGAAATTTCAGAAGAAGTATTTTTCTTGATCCATGAGTGGATGTCCCATCCATTGTAAATATCATTTTTTTCTTTCTTTCTTTGAATAAATGATGCCATAGCCCTAGGACAAGACATTAAAATTGCTTGTTCTTGGCAGCTCACAGGGAGCATGCCATTCCCCATGGAGCCAATGTTATAACATGAAGTTTTTTTGGGTCACATGAAGTTGTTATGGGTCAATTCATCCTTAGATTTTTTATTTTTTATCCTTAGTATTGTTTAAGTTTTACTTTTGACCTCCTGCTTATGGTCTTCTTAGGTCACAACACAAATAAAATTAAGGTTGATGCTGGCCCAAACCCTTGGTTTATGTATTCATTTTTATGACATGGTTAGACAAGCCATCGTCCTTATGCCTCCACCACTACCCTAACATGTCACCACTTCCACTATGCGCTTAAACCCCTCCACTTTGTCCCTCTACCCATTAAAAGGTCAAATCAAGTTCATTTTAGTACGCTTCCATCTCATTAGGACATTTTGTAGCACATCTCAAGTACATATTACCTCATTACCATAATTTCACTCATGAGGCTTGTGTCATCTGATCTCCTTGTTTTCAACATTCATGATTTTAATGAAATAATATGGGATTTAGTCATTTAAGGTTGTTCTATCTATTTTCTCAAGATTTCAAAATTGCTCCTAGCTTGGCACTGCAGAAACTATTGAGTTCAGACAGGCACTGCAGAATTTGCTGCAGACTGGCTGGAGAAGGTGAATTGGAGGTTAGATCTATTGCAGGGTTTTTTTTCCAATCTGAATCCTATCAACTTTTAAACCACAGTCTCCAGGTACTCCATGAGCTTTGTTAAGCCTTGTTGAAGATCAGTTAAAGGTTATGCTTGTATTTCCTCTCATGGGCACTGCAAATTGATGATCCACATTACCAATCTTCTCCCTTTACATTTGTTGTCACAAATTCTCAGCCAACTGCAGTGTTCTAAACTTCTTTTACTAAGATCAAGCAAACCTTGCTGTCAAATCCACTATGCCTATCTCTTACTTGGATTTTTTTGTTTGTACTGCAGAATCTACTGTAGATTCTGTTGTGAATCTTCTGTTTTGGAGTTGAAAACCTGTACATCAAATCAACACCATTATCCTCTTACCACACAACCTGTACCAGATGATTACCTTTAAAATTTCCATTTTTATTTCAAGTCTAAATTTTTTCTATGTTGGAAATTGAAAAGAGCCTTGCTGTTAAAGTTGTGATGATCTTGCAAATGATGGTGAAGTGTTAACTTAAATCTTTTGCAGCTAATTTCTCCTTGCATATCTATTTTTATTGAAGGGTTTTATTCCATTTAGTAACCATCAACTTCCCTTTCATAAGCTCAGAGGTCAAATATGCAGAAAGACTCTAAATCCTTAAAAGAAACCAGCTTTGAAAAAAACTATCCATCAAAACCCTAAGACCTCTATCCTTCTGTTTTTCCTCTTACATCTCTCAAATTGTTGTCATAGTTTTCCTCTTATAACAACAAATGGATACACCACAATAGAAGAAGTCTCACAAGGGTGGGGGCATAGTCAGGACCAAACCCTATGACATGCAACTATTTGTTGTTGAACCTCTGGTCAAAGAGGTCTTCCAAAGAGTTGGATGTTTCAATTTCTGTCTAAAATGTAGAGGGGGAACCCTGAGGTAGCCAGAGAGTTTGCCTTGAATTTTTATGGAACCAAAACTAAGGTGGGAACTCTTGAACTAGAGGTATCTGAAGAAACCATTGAAACAACTACTGTGATACCAAAAACTGGTGAAACATGGTTTAAATCCATGAATCTTAATGGAGCCTTCTATAAAGAGTTCCTTAAACTAGAATGTCAGGGAGATAAACTATCAAAGGGAGTGACTAGGAGCCACTTGGTTGAGGGATTTGATGAGATGCTAAGGGTGATACAAAGATATTTGACCTGTGAGGGAAGATTCAATATGATTGACCAATACCACATTAGAAACTTTATGCACTTCACTGGCAAAGTCCTCATGAACCTCCCTTTCTATTTGTTTAGGAGTATTGGGAAAATGGATGACAGGGTCCAAGCCAAGTCCAAGGCTGTAGACACAAGTGTTTTTCACTTAGGGTTGATTAAGATGCTTGTGATGAAGGAGTTGAAGAAGAGAAACATGTAATGGGATCAGTTCATTGCCCCTGCACATATACAATTAAATGTAGCTCCTACTCCTCAATGTAAGGTGCAGATCCCTCTTCAAGATGATAGCACTGTTCACAAAGAGAAAAGTAGAAAGAATAAGGACAAACATATTGCTAAAAATGATGAATCTCCTAAGGAAAAAGAAGAAGAAGGGGGAGCTCATCACTCACCACAAAGAGAATTTTCACCCCAACCAACTCTAGAATTAGAAAATTCCATCAGCTAAAGCCACAGACAAAATTTCTTCAGCAAGTCATCAACCAAGAAGGAAACTGTTGAAAAATAGGTCATAACAGAAGCTCATGTCAAGACGAAGGATAAAGGAAAAATTGAGACTGTTGAAAAAAATATTGAAGTCATAGACATAGCCACTCCCCCTAAGAACCATACCTTCAAAAGAATGATCAAACAACTCAGAGAATCTAGAAAGGAGGTTTCTCAATTGAAGGAAGAGGGGTTGGTTAAGAGGAAAAAGTTGAAGGATTTGATGGATATGTATGTGGAAAATATTGATATGGATAGGTTTACAACAAGGAGATTTCTTCCCCTCCATAGGCAACTTAAGAATTTATACAAACATAATAGATATTTACAATATCATATCAAAAAACTTAAGCTGGAGTTGTAGCCTTTAAAGGAAGAGCTAGCCCAAAGGAATTTGAATGTGTTGGCTCAAGCTACAAACAGAAGGAGTACCAAACTCAGAAGGTGAAGTGAAGTGGCTCAAAAAATCTCATTTTTGGAAATGGTTATCATTGCATTTTGAATATTTTGGGAAAAATATAATACCTGTAGCTGAGTTTTCACTTACACAACATATCATGAGGCTTCTACAGGTTTACTTAACTTTGGAAAAATATTTTGGGTATTTTTGGCTCAAGATGGATAAATCAGACAACTAAAGGACATTTCGCAACGCCTGACATTGTGAAATGGTCTACATAGTTAAAGCTGCAACTTCCTTGTGAAATCCGCTACGAAATGGTCTACACAGTTAAAGTTGTAACTTCGCTGCGAAATCCACTGTGAAATGGTATATAGAGTTAAAGATACAACTTAAATGCAAAATCCACTGTGAAATGGTGTACATAGTTAAAGCTGCAACTTCGCTGCGAAATGGTCTACACAGTTAAAGATGCAACTTGATTGCGAAATCCGCTGCGAAATGGTATACACAGTTAAACCTGCAACTTTGTTGTGAAACCCACTGCAAAATGGTCTACACATTCAGACACTGTAACATCACTGCAAAATCCTTTGCGAACTAGCTAATATAGTCAGCGCTACAAGATTCTTTGCCAACTCCTGTTTTGATGTGTTTTAAGAGGAGTAATGGTCACCAGATGGCTAGTGGAACATGGAACAACTAATTGGAATTCAGTTAAAGCTGGAGGTTACCTGGAAACAAAGTAAATGCGCTCAAAGGACACCTCACTATGCAAGATTAGAGTGTTAGGATGGTTTCCAAAATTTAACTTTTTTATAACAGTTTGTTTTTCCGCTCTGCACGTGTAAGATTTTCAATTTTAGGTGGTAGAATCCTATGTTAGAGGATCAAGCTCACATTGTATGCTAGTAATCCTTGTTTAGGCTATAAATTCAGCATTATAAGACATTGATAGGTTCAAATGGTTGATTTAAAATAACTCTTAGTAACTTTAATGAAACAAAGCCTACTCTAGTTTTTGATGTATCAGACTTGATGGAACCTTGTTTAATGGAAGACATATCTCTTTTTTCCATCTTATTTCTCTCAATATGAAATTGTACTATCATTGAATGATTCAAATGATATTTTGTAGCTGTATGAAAATGGATGTTTGATTGTGATACTATTATAGATTTTCTCAGAGTTTTTGTTTTCTTGGATTTAAGAAGTTCTTGTATCTGAAGCATTTCCCTCCTTTCTCTACTAGCATATCCTAAAGCTAGTGGTATATTCACTTCATTTTCTTACTAATTCTTCCTCCTATCCACACTAATCCTCAAAAACCTGACCTAATTTAAACAAGACCTCTTTTGCTGATGAATTTTACCCCAAATTTATTGTGTTTTGACATTGCTGAACTGAGTTTTATCCATTTCACACCACATTTTAAGTCTTATCTCATAAACCTATTGATGGGTAATCATGAGATTGCACTTTAGTAGTCAAAGTGTAACTTTCGGTTCTAACATTCTTGGCACCGTTGTCGGGGAATGAATTGAAAACATTTCCCTGGGATTGAATGACAAAGTAAAACTGATTCTGAAGGTGCATAACAATCAATACATTGAAGATTGCAGTTTTCACCTGGCGACTCCACTATTTTAGTTGTGGCTTATAAAGGAAGACACATGAGGTCTACCCCACATCTACCGATGGATACACCTAAAGTTGACCCATAGAAGATCATAAAGAAGGGAAAATATTCTCAAGAAATATTTTCAGCTATTGTTCTAGGTATTATTGGTCATTTTCCTGATTCCACTTTTAAAACACCAGTAACTGTATCTAGTACTCCTCTTTTATCCTCTATTGAAATTTCTAGAAATTTGAATCTTGAATATTTCCCTGTAGAATCTCTTCTTTTTTACCCAAATTAAAAGAAGAAAATTTTGAATTTCTTGCCTCTCCCGATGTTGTAAGTTGGTTTAGACTTGAGAGATTAGAATATTTTCCTACCTTGGGTTCTCCATCTCCTTCTCTTAAAATTGTTGTGAACAAAGAGCAAGAAACTTCTGTTCCCTTAGAATCTATACCATCCTCTTCCAAGACTCAACCTCTCCTTGTGAAAACTAAAACTTCTCCATCCTATATTCCTCCTTCTCCCAAGCTACACATAATCAAGACTGCAACTGTACCAGTCAAGAATGAATCTCCTCCTTGTTCTCCTAGAATTTATAATCCAATGACAGGTGCTAACCTTCCTAGAAATAGGATGGATGCCATAGTAGCTACTAGGTATGCCCCTCTTGTGCTGCCTTAGCCTATGAATTCTCTCCCAGTTGGATAATATCTTAAGTACATGCCCAAGTTTGCAGGGGAAGAGGACATAAATACACAGGAACACCTTGAATTCTTTTATAACTATGTTGGCAATCTTAATATTGAGAATGAATATGTTTGGATGAGAGTTTTTGTACAAAGCCTTGATGGTGAGGCTAGGAAATGGTTTAAGGGTTTAACTCCTAGATCTATTGCTGGAATTGAAGCTTCAGATGATGCCTTTCTGAGGAATTGGGGAGATAAGAAAGATTTCTTATATTATATTATAGAGTTTGATCCACTCAAGAGGAAAGAAGGGGAATATGTTTCAGATTTTTCAAAGAGATTTAATAAAATGTACAAAAAAATCCCCAAGAAATTAAGCCCACTGAAACTTCTGCCAAGATCACCTATGCCAGTTCTTTTGACCTTGAGTTTTGCCTCTTGTTGAGAGAAAGGAGATCTAGATCTCTAGCTCATATGGAAGATGCAACCTTGGAGGTAGAATCTAATATATTGGCAGCTAATAAGTTGAGAGGAAAATTTTATAGAGATAGGAGAAAAAGTAGGGCTGAAGCTTCAACCTCTGATTCCTCTGGATTTAATCCTCAAGTAGATGAACTAACAAAATTGGTTAAATCACTTTCTGCTGAAATGGAAAAAATGAAGCTTGAGGGAAAACATAATTATAGAAATACACAAAATGATGATAATAGAGGAAATTTCAAGAGACAAAATAATTCCCCTCATATCCTTCAAAGATATCAAAGAAATAGGGATGACCAAAAAGTCCAAACCCCACTCCAAAACAACATGGTTGATGATGAAGTAGGAGAGGATGAAGAAACAGATCCAAAAATTCATTGTGTGGGTGATACCTCTCCATCCCCTCATTTAACTAGATCTGCATATGAGGAGTCTCTTATGGTCAACCAATTGAATGAATTGAGTAAAGGAGAAAAAGCTAGTGAAAACCAAAATAAATACAACTTAAGGTCAAAAAAGAAAGAGGGGAATCCTAGTACATCATCCCAACAAAACATAAAATTATGCTAAGGATGTGGTTTCTAGCAACAAAGAAAAAAGAGGAAAAAAACTCTCAAACAATGATTAAGACCCATGTTCGATATATTAAGGAGATTCTTAAACTACCTCTTCTTTTAGCTTTGAGAATGAAATTCAAAAGATAAAAATTACAATACCATTTTTAGAGCTGATTAAACATGAAGAGTTCAAAATATATCTTTCTAAGATGTTGCAACCTGAATCTTCCTCCAATTCCACTGACTCAGTGAACCTACAAGATGAAAAACCAACAGTCAAATTGGGACCTTTGGTAGAAGATAGGGATGACTCTTCTCCTCCATTCTACACATCATTGAATATTCATGATAAATTTTTGCAAAATTTCTTGATGGACTTAGGTGCATATCATAACCTTATGCTTAAAACTGTCATGGATGAGCTTTGTATGGAAATTACTAAAACCTATCATGACCTATACCCATTTGATTCCAGAAAAGTGAAATTCCTTGGATTGATCAAAGACCTGGTTGTTACCTTGTTTCAATTGCCCATAAAGAGTGTGGTCATGGATATTGTGGTGGCTGATGTCCCCACTAAGTTTGGGATGCTATTTCCAAGGTCTTGGATCAAGAGACTAAGGGAAATTTGCAAATGGGCCTTTCATATGCCACTATCCATGTATTTGGAGGACAACACATAAGGATTTATAGGGAATCACAACTATCTTACATCATCAGTGATGAAGCTAATCCTACAAACACCCCATTTTTGCAGTTTAAACTAATTTAGGATCCATAATCTTACAACTCACTGATGCTCCTCAAACACCTATTGAAATAAAAAAACAACCTTTTAAAACTTGTGAGACACCTCCTCAAAAATACCCCAGCATGGAAGATGTTTTTTGATGGGGTCTCTTCTAAAGAAAGTGCTGGTGCTGGAGTGGTCTTTATTTCGCCAACTCAAGAAATCATATCTTTGTCTTATAAACTAGAATTTGAAACTACAAATAATGTATCATAGTATGAGGATGTTGTTTTGGGTTTGAGGGTTGCTAAAGATATGAATATTGAAGAGTTAACAGTGTTTGGAGATGCTGAACTAATTGCGCATCAAGTTAAAAATATGTCTCATGCTAAACACCCTAGGTAAAGGGCTTACATAAATGAAGTTTGGGATCTTATTGATAATTTTTTCTCAACTTTTAACATCTCTTTTGTTCCAAGAGAAGAAAATATTATGGCAGATTATTTGGTTGTTTCTGCAAGTAATTTTAAAATTCCTTTGCCCCCAAAGCTCAAATATGATGTGGAGGTGAAGTACAGACCCTCTACACCTAACAATGTTAAACATTGGAAGGTCTTTGAGGATGATCTTGATATTAAGAGATTTCTGTAAACTGTGGAAGAGTTTAATTCTCTTCATATTGATCAAGATCATGATGATACCAAAATCCCTCATGATGATACCTCCTCAATATATGATAAGCAACATTATCATCATTTAAAGAAAATTTTCCTGAAGTGTAGATAGTTTGGGCTCTCTCTCAATCCTAAGAAATCATTTTTTGCTATGAAAGAAGGAAAGTTGTTGGGACACATTGTATCAATAGAAGGGGTAAGGATTGATCCAAGCAAAGTAGAGGCCATCCAAACTCTATCGCTTCTTAGATCCAAGCAGAGTAGAGGCCATCCAAACTCTATCTCTTCTTAGATCCAAGAAGGAGATCAAGTCTTTCTTGGGTAAAATAAATAGATTGAAGCTAATGATGATGCACACCCCCAACCATATACCATCAATTGGTTGACACAAAGAAGGGACCTTCACATTAACCAATAGTTCCTCCTTTACTACGACTTCAAGATCTTCAAAGATGAGGTACTATGTGATTTTTCCCCACTCAAAGTTTGTGATGTTATTTTAGGAAGACTTTATATGTGGAAATGTCATGTTTTTTATGGGTATCGACCCTGTAGTGTCATTATCACTCTAGAGGGTCATCCCTATAGAGTACCTAAGGTAGTCCTTACAATTGGAATTTCATTGATCTCAAAAACATAGTGCCGAAAGGTAATCTCACAAACTAAAAATTCCGTCCTCTTCATGGTTCGGTCATAAGGCGAATGAAAGGTCACTACGACCAACACAAATTCAACACAAGGTCTCTCTACATAGTAGAAACATGTGGACAAGCTTGTAGAAGAATATAAAGGCCTATTTTCTTCACCTTTATGGGTGCCTTTGCACTGTCAGGTCAAACATTCTATTGACATGGTACCTAGTGCATTGTTGTCCCTTGACCAAGTTTTGAGGATCCTTGGTCATGTTTGAACTATTTTGGAAATTCGACAGGTTGTCGAAGGCAGAGCACAAGTCAAAGAGGAGATCGCAAGATCTCGGCCCCTTGTTTAGGTATTTTTGGGTTTTGGGATTATGTAACGGGTATGGGGATGTTGGCTCAAGGGTTTAACCATGTTTAGGCCCATTTTGTAATGTATAAATAGAAGTCTAGGCGATGTAAGTAAAAGGGCACAAGTGAGTGATACCAAGTGTTAAGTGCAAGTGATAGTTGTACATGCTTTGTGGGTGCTGTGTGAGATTTGCAAGTCTAAGTGTAAGTGACTGTAAGAGATTGAGTAGAAGCTTTGTGCTGTAATCTAGCTCGGGGAAGGAGGATATGGCAAGGTGCATGCAGATCTCCTGTCTTATGTGGAGTAGGATCTTGTGGATTTGTGCATGTAGAAGATTGACAAAAGATAATAAAAGAGAATAAGAGTTGGTGGACGTAGCCCCAGGCTGGGGGTGAACCATATATATCATGTGTTGTTATGCTTTTTTCGATGTATTGATGTGTTTATGTGTTTACTTGCTTAGTTCTTTGGCATACATAAATGATAGATAGATCTGTTGATGTTTTGTGCTTACTAATATGAATAAGTGCTAGATCTAACCTATGTGAATGTGCTTAGTGCTTGACTATACTAGATCTGTGTGAATACTGCGATGCTCTGTGATTAGGGTTTTAACTGTGAAGAAGATACTGGTTAAATACTAATGAACTGTAACTGCTAAGTGCTTTGATAGAATATTGTAATCACATATCTGTGTCCTGGATAAGATTGTAGACACTAGATTCCTACAACTACCCCTACCTCTACCTTGGGTGAGACTGCATCTGCTTCGCAGGTGTTGTCGAAAGGGCCGATAGTTAGGGTTTTGTTGGTGCGCTGTTGAAGTGTTGAACCCTGGTTCTACCCCTGTGCCAACATGCACCCTTATCCAATGGTCCAATATACAATAAATCCCTTCCAGAGAATGAGTAAATCAAGCACCAAATTCATGATCTCATCTGAAAGGGCTACATTCGACCAAGATCCTCACCTTGTGGATGCCCAATTTTGTTGGTGTAAAATAAAGATGGGACATGGAGACTCTGTATTGTCTATAAAGCCCCAAAAAAAATCATGGTCAAGAACCAATACTGGATCCCCAAGATTTTTGATCTTCTTGATTAGATTAAGGGTGCCAATTTATTTAGTAAGATTGATCTAAATCAGGATACTACCAGTTTTTGATAGAACAAATTGATATATGGAAGACAACCTTCAAATATAATATATATTTTTTTGAGTGGTTGGTTGTGCCTTTTGGCTTGAATAATGATCCAATGACATTCATAAGGATGATGGAAGATATATTTTGGCCATTCATGAACTTCGTTTTGGTCATATATTGGGACGAAATCCTCATCTTCAGCCGGACTTGGACAAAGCATTTGCAACACATCTAGTAGGTCTTGCTCACCTTGGGACAACACCAATTATATGTTAATTTGGAGATATGATCATTCATCATGTAGAGGATTCAATATTTTGGAATTTGGACCCAAACAAGATCCAATTCATTCACGATTAACGAGCCCCGATGACCTTGATAGAGCTTCACAACTTCTTGGGCCTTTCCAACTTCTACCAGAGGTTCGTGTTGGGGTTCTCTCACATTGCTTGGTCCTTAAGTCAAGTGACCAAGTCTGGAACCAAATACAAGTTTTCTTGGTTTAATCCACAACAAAAAGTTTTTTAGGATCCAAAACATCGCCTCTGCATCACACCAGTTCTCACACTCCCATACTTGCAACAACCATTTGAGATTGAGATAAATGCCTTTGACTATGCTATTGGTGCAATCCTCACTCAATAGGCACATTTAGTGGCCTATAAAAGTGAAATTCCATTTGACATTGTTTGAAGGTACCCCACCTATGACAAGGATATGTACTCCATTATGAAGGCATTCCAATAGTGGAAGCATTACATTCTAGGAAAGAAAATGTTCATCCACACTGATCACACTCCTTTTTAAGTAATGTAGACACAATGGAAGTTACATAATTACCACCTCCAGAAGTGGTCCACACACCTGTAGAAATTCCACTTGAACATAAAGTAAAATATGAAAACATTGATTAAGTTGTCATCTGCCTCAATCCACCTCCAATTGCATCACTAACCATGGTGCTCAACTCTTTCATGTTGGATATGTGTTATATTATTTGCATGTGTGTGTGTGTGGGGTGTGTGTTTGTGTTGGATTTGATGATCCTATCCCCAATAGTGGTGTTTTTGTACTACCCAAGGGGGGTCTTAGGGGGAAAATATTGCCCCTTTGCATAAGGGAAGGGATTTTCCTTGAGATGATGGTGTTCGAGGAAGTGCCCCAAATTTAATTTTTATTTTTATGGTTTTCTAGTTTAATCCCAAATTAAGGGATTATGGTTGTAATGTAATGTGGGTTAACAGATTAGGGTTTTGGAAGCTGTGAAATACCTAAAATATTGTATATATTGTATTGTGAATGGTAAAATTAATACCATGAATAGTTGAGAGGTGCGACACCAAGGAAGGATGGTTTTCTCCCGATTAAGGGTTTCTAGTGTAAATCTCTATGTAATGATCCCAAGCCAATTTTTTGCTTGGAATCACTAACTAACCAATGATTTGATTATTATTTGTTGTGTATGAAGGTTGGCCATGAGAATTTTGGCCTTAGGTTTTATTCATTTATTCAGCCATAGATTATACAAGCATCATTGCAATCATATGAAGATCATCCACAATACACAAGATAGGAACCACAAGCAAATAGCTAAACTTTATTATAAGAAAGCAAGCACTTGATACAAATAGAGAAGAAGATCTGGAATAACTTCAGATGGCTTCAAGACAATAGTAGAGTGGCATACAAAATGCTCCAGAGATACAAATCAATCCTCCCAAAAGATGCAATAGAAGATGAACGCTCAACCCGCAAAACTAGGGTTTAAGCCTAACCCTCAAGCTACTAGTATGGCCTGCTGAAGACAATGGACACCAAGGATTCGAACCTCCTGAAGATGAAGACCCAAAAATGTTGCCAAAATCATCCCAATGGTAGATCATGGAAATGGTAGCCCTCTCCTGAAGTATGGAGCCCAAACACTCAAGATTCCTCCTCAAACTACATAAACCCTAAACTGGTATGGCCATCCTGAAACCCTGAATATGGCCAATAATTCAGCCTAGCTGAATGAGGGCTTTGAATCTCCTGAAACTCTATAGGATGATATATCATGCAACCAAAAATCCCTTAGAGAAGTTTCAAGATCATATCTAGCCTATGGCCTCCTAGATATGAGAAATATTGAATCACCAAATCGTCCCTCCTTTCTCCTGAATCGTCCCAACCTGCAGACAATGATAGGGAGGTGATAACTCCTCCAAGAAGCCTCCAAAATGATGAGCTAGGTATTGCAAGAAAAACCCTAATGCTGAAAACCTCCAAAGCTTCTTCTATGGGCCAGATTGAACTCTTCTTCATCAAATGATGCACCCTTGCTAGAAAAACCCTAGCTGGTACGACCCTGCTGACCCAACTGGTACGACCCTGCTAACCCTCTTGAATAGATTATGGATGTAGAATGGTGTGGGTGGAGTATTTCATCCCCAAGACCAATCTTGGAATAAGGTGATTGGAATATTTCACCACTGAGTTGTTCACTAGGGTTTTTAATATCAAAACCCTCAAAACTGTATGCTCAAGAACATCAACAAGCAATTATCAAATATCCTAGATGAAATGAGAGGTGCACTCTAGCCTTCTCTTTATACTTTTTTCTGTTTCCTTGTTGAGTTAAGTTAACCCATAGGGTTAACTACTAACTCAACCTCCAACACTTATATTCCTTCATTGATTTATCTTTTAACTCTTTTTACCTTTTCACTAAGTCAACTTGAGAATATAGCATTAGATTGGTTGACTTTTCCCCTCTGTGTGAGACTATGGCCTAGTGGGGATGCCTATACCACTAAGTCTTCCCAAACCTCTTCATCAAGAGGTAGGGGAAATTACAGTCTCCCCTACTATAAATTTCTTGTCCTCAAGCAATTCCAAACCTGTCTCACATACCACTTGTTCATTCTCCCATGTGGCATCCTCAATGGGTAGATCCTTCCATCTGATCAGGTACTCTTTGATTCTTCTCTTCCTGAGCCTCTTCTCCCGAAGCTCCAGTATCTCCTCTGAAATCAAAACAAGTTTCCCTTCTTTGTCCAAGGGAGGAAACACCTCAATAGGTGTGATGTGTTGACCGATGGCCCCTTTCAGGCAGGACACATGGAAGACACTGTGAATCCTGCTACCTTGTGGAAGCTCCAGCTCATAAGCTACAACTCCTATATTGATACTGATCTTGTAGGGTCCAAAGAAATGTGGTTGTAGCTTATCTTCTCCACTTCCTTTTATAGAGGCCTTCCTATATGGTTGGAGCCTTAGATAGACTAAGTCACCAACCTCAAAGGTACGCTCAACCCTGTGATTATCTGCTTCGACCTTCTGCTAGTTCTGTGTTCTCTATAGATGATCCTTCATCTCTCTGAGGATGTCTTGACTCTGTTGTACTCAATCCTACACCATCAGTGCCCCACTGTCACCAAAATAAATCTCCACAAAAGAGAGTGGCTCATAGCTGTATAATACCCCGAATGGTGTCATGCCTATGGACATGTGGTGGGTGGTGTTGTAGCAATATTCTCCTAAGTGAAACCATCTGACCTACGCTTTATGCTTCCCTGCCACATAATTCCTGAGATATCCTTCCACCCATTTGTTGACTATCTTGGTCTGTCCATCCGTTTGAGGGTGATATCTGGTACTAGGGGTCAAGGCCGTACCAACTAGTCTAAACAACTCTTGTCAGAATGTAATCATGAACCTGCTATCCCTGTCACTGACAATGGTCTTGGGTAGGCCGTGCAGTCTGAAGATCTCCCTGAAAAATATTTTGGCCACCTATGCTGTGTTGAAGTCTATGGCTATGGAGAAGAAGTGTGCAAACTTCGTCAACCTGTCCACCACTATGAAAATGCAATATTTCCTCTGTATCCTTGGCAACCCTATGATGAAATCCATGGATATGCTATCCCACTTATGCTCCGGAATGGGTAAGGGTTGCATTAGTCCTACCGGGTGAGTGTGCTCATCCTTTTTCTCCTGGCACTTAGTACACTCCTTGACATGCCTCATTACATCCTCCTTGAGGCCCTTCCATGAGAACCTCTCTCTCACCTACCTGTATGTCTTACCAATCCCTTGGTGCCCTGCCATTGGTGAGTCATGACATGCCTCCAACACTTTGTCCTTGAAGGCTAATCTAGGAACCAAAAATATTCAACCCTTGTAATAGATGAAGCCATCAATGATCCTGAAGTTATCATCCTATACCTACCCATCCATTAGCTGACAAACAAACTGATCCTTTTCATACTCCATCACCAAGTGGTCCTTCCAGTCAATAGATACGTTTTTCATGGCATACATGGATGGCCTCTTGGACAATGCATCAACCACCACATTGTTCTTCCATTTGACAAATTCAATGTTAAAGTAATAGGTCTATATTATTCTTACCCATTTCTGTTGCTTTTCATTTAAGTCCTTCTACTCCAAGAGGTACTTAATACTGTTATGATATGATTTGACCACAAACTGTGCACCTACCAGGTATTTCCTGAATTTGGCTAGTGCGTGCATGATAAACAACATTTATTTGTCATAAATGCTATAGAGTATCTTAGGTTCCCTGATTTTTTGGTTCTCATAGGCAAGAGGGTGCTTGTTCTACATTAGTATGACCCCTATACCTTCTCTTGAGGCATCACACTCCAAGGTAAAAGGATGGCTGAAATTTGGTAGAGCTAATACTGGACACGTGCTCATCACCTTTTTCATCTTATCAAACGTAAATTGAGCCTCTTCACTCCATTTGAAGGCTCCCTTATTAGTCAAATCGGTCAAGGGTGCACAAAACTGAGAGAACCCTTTGACAAATTTCATGTAATAATTGCACATGCCTAGAAATCCCCTTAATTCTGTGAGTGTCTTAGGAGTAGGCCACTCCATAATGGCTTTAACTTTCTCCTGATGTACCGGTACCCCCTTTGCTCCGATGATGTGTCCCAAGTAAATAACGTTGGTCCTTCCAAACTCAAATTTGTACTCCTTAGCGTACAATGACTGTTCCTCCATTATAGACAAAATTTGGTCTACACGCCGAAGGTGATCTTTCCACGTCCTGCTACAAATGAGAAAATCATCAAAGAATACCAAAAGATGCTTTCTTAGCTGCCTGTTGAAGACATGGTTCATACAATATTGGAACATGGCAGGGGCATTGGTTAACCCGAAGGGCATCACCAAGAACTCATAATGGCCATAATGACATCTGAAAATAGTTTTTGGGATGTCCTCCTCCCTCATCTTGATTTGATGGTAGCCCGAGCGTAGGTCAATTTTTGTGAAATAAACAGCTCCATGCAGTTCATCCAAGAACTCATCAGTCTTGGGTATAGGACACCTATTTTTGATTGTATTTTTATTCAAATCCTGGAAGCAAATTCACATATGCATGGTTCCATATTTCTTCTTGACCAACACTACTGAAGAAGCAAAAGGGCTAGAGCTTGTCCTGATGTGCCCCATGTCCAAAATATCTTTGATGGCTTTATCTATCTCATCTTTATACTTCTTCGGATGCTTATATGGTGTGATGATGACTRGTTTGGCTCCTGTTTCCAACTCAATGATGTGCTCAAACCCCCTATCTGGTGGCACCCCTGGTGGAATCGGTCCAAACACTTTGCTGTGTTTATCAAGGATCTCTTTGATTTCTGGAGTGTAGTGAACCTTTMCCTTCTCGTCCACACGTGATGAAATTCTACATTCTATTGCATACACTATCTCCTCCCTCTTGAATATGGCCTCCATCCTCTTGGCCATAACTACCTTGGTAGAATTACCCATCATACCTCGAAGTACTACCTTTCGTTTGCCTTCCTCTGTAAAAGACATCTCCATAGTCTTGTAGTTGGTGGTGATTAGTCCCAATGTACTGAGCCAACGAACTCCAAGGATTATGTTAGTGTCTGGGAGGTCCATTACATAGATGTCCTATACCAATTCATGCCTACCCAATGTCAGCCTCATACCTGGAATGTACTTGTCACAAGGCATAGTGCTTCCACCTGCTACCTCCACTTTGAACCCTTCGAATTCCACCATGGGTATATACCTCCTTCTCAACAATGCTGAGTCAATGAAGTTGTGAGAGGCTCCCCCATCAATCAATACTAATACTTTCTACCCCTAAAAGAATCCTCTCATCCTGAAGGTGTTAAATTTGGGCACGCCATTGATAGATGCCAAGGTGGCTTTCCCCTTAGCTGTATTGTCCATTCCCGTGACCTCCTCTTCTGCTGTCTCTGTGGTTTCAGCCTCCATGTTCTATATTTGGCCGCAATCTTCCTCTTCCTCATTGTCTGAAGTCACCTCTATGTAGTTCACTTGGCCATGACCCATGCACTTGTGTGATGGGTTCCATGGTTCCTTACAAGTGAAGTAGAGTTGCTTCCTTCTCAGTTTCCTCCTGGTGCTATCATCCATTCTGCCACGACCCCTGTCAAACCCCCATTGGGTCACGTCCTCCTTGGTTCATTGGAGGTCTCTGATCTCTTCCTCCAGTGTTAAGAGGTGTTCTAGGCACAAATTTTGGTTTGGAAGCTGGTACTAGGTCCCTCATCCTCCAAATAACATCCTGTAGGTTGGTAGGATTAAAAGTCTTTAGCCAACCCTTCAAGGGTTCCATCAGCCCCTCAGTGAAGAGCATCATGAGTCTGGTTGGTGATATATCCTGCACCATGATTTCTAGCCTCTAAAATTCTTAAATGTATGCCTCCACTGCTCCTATTTGCTTGAGTTGTGTGAGCTCCCAGAAGTGTAGCTCAGGATCCCCTTGATCAAATCTGTCAATGAGTCTCTAAGTGAATTCTATGTAGGTCACTATCTGATTGTGGCCCAGTGTGGTGATTCCATGATACCACCAATCATAAGCCTTGCCATACAGGTACATATTGGAAAATTTGATGACTTCCATCTCCCTCATGGAATTAAGTTGCATATAGGTGTCCAGATTTTGTACCCATGCCTATGCTGCCATATTGGCTGTACCATCAAAGTATGGGATTTCCATCTTCCCTTCTCTTTGTTCAAACTCATAACTTCTCCTCAGGTTCTACATGGGCTTGTTTTTGAACTTAAGTTGGCAGTATTGATCTAGGGACATCTGCCTCTGAATCATCATATCCAAGCCATGGTACTCCTGAGTACACTGTGCCATCTACTAAACAAAGTCATCCACTTGCTCCTGTTGTACCTGTTCATCTGTGAATGTGGGAAAGTATGGCCTAGGGTTATCCCTGCTACCTACTTTTCCATGTGACGTACCCCCTCCAAGGCTTCCCTCATACTTGGGAGCCTTTTCTAGATTATACCTGTTTTAACCATGGGATCCACCATCCTCTTTTCTTCCATACGTCTCAGGGTATTTCCCCTGATGAGTCATCTGCATCAATAACCGAGTTATCATTGTCTGGTTCTCATAAATATTCCTCATATACCCATCTACCTTCTTCAAAGTCTCAGTGATTTCGACTTGTTCCCTCTAATTTGTCTCCTAGATTTCCTGTAAGTGATGGACCAGGTTGCTTTCTGTATGGTTTAGGGTTTTACGGAATTTGGCTGCCAAGTAAGCCAAGCCCTGTGGCTCATGGTCATCTCTAGAACCCTCCATTTCGGTTTTTGTTTCACTATCCTGTTTCTTCCTTCTGCCCATAAATATACCACTGTACCTCTGCATGCACTAATCCTCATAGGTTTGGAGGATCAGAGCTCTGATACCATTGTAATGATCCCAAGCCAATTTTTTCCTTGGAATCACTAACTAACCACTGATTTGATTATTATTTGTTGTGTATGCAGGTTGGAAATGAGAATTTTGGCCTTAGGGTTTATTCATTTATTCAACCACAGATTATACAAGCACCATTGCAATCATATGAATATCATCCACAATACACAAGATAGGAACCATAAGAAAATAGTTGAACTTTATTATAAGAAAGCAAGCACCTCATACAAATAGAGAAGCAAATCTAGAATAGCTTCAGATGGCTTCAAGACAATAGTAGAGCTGCATACAAAATGATCCAGAGATACAAATCAAGCTTCCCAAAGGCTGCAATAGAAGATGAACGCTCAACCTGCAAAACTAGGGTTTAAGCCTAACCCTCAAGCTACTGGTACGGCCTGCTGAAGACAATGGACACCAAGGATCCAACCCTCCTGAAGATGAAGACCTCAAAATGCTGCCAAAATCCTCCCAATGGTAGATCAGGGAAATGGTAGCCCTCTCCTGAAGTATGGAGCCCAAACACTGAAGCTTCCTCCTCAAACTATAGAAACCCTAAACTACTACGACCCTCCTGAAACCGTGAATATGGCCAATAATTCGGCCTAGATAAATGAGGGCTCTGAATCTCTTGAAAATCTCCAAGATAATAGATCGAGCAACCACAAACCCTTAAGAGAAGTTTCAAGATCAGATCTGGCCTATGGCCTCCTAGATCTAAGAAATATTGAATCACCAAATCATCCCTCCTTTCTCCTGAATCTTCCCAACCTACAAACAATGATAGGGATGTGATAAATCCTCCAAGAAGCCTCCAAACTGATGAGCCAGGGCCTGCAAGAAAAACCCTAATGCTAAAAACCTCCAAATCTTCTTCTATGGGCTGGATTGAGCTCTTCTTCATCAACTGATGTGCCCTTATTAGAAAAACCCTAGTTGGTATGACCCTACTTTTCCAACTGGTACGACCTTGCTAACCCTCATGAATAGATGATGGATGTAGAATGGTTTGGGTGGAGTATTTCATCCCTGAGACCAATCTTGGAAAAAGGTGAGCGGAATCTTTCACCATCGAGTTGTTCACTAGGGTTTGTAATATCAAAACCCTCAAAACTATATGCTCAAGAGCATCAACAAGAAATTATCAAATATCCCAGATGAAATGAGAGGTGTGCCCTAGCCTTCTCTTTATACTTTTTTCTGTTTCCTAGTTGAGTTAAGTTAACCCCTAGGGTTAACTACTAACTCAACCTCCAACGCTTCTATTCCTTCATCGAGATATCTTTTAACTCTTTTTAATTTTCACTAAGTCAACTTGAGAATATAGCATTAGTTTGGTTGACTTTTCCCCTCTGTTTGAGACTATGGCCTAGTGGGGATGCCTAGACCACTAAGTCTTCCCAAAGCTCTTCATCAAGAGGTGGGGGACATTACACTCTATGTACTATATGTATGAGCCATTAATTAATTTGTATTTTTCTTAAGGGTATGTATGCATTGTTTTACCTCATAGGTTTAAAACTTACATGTGGTATCAGAGCTCGTTTTTAGCTTCAGGGGAAGACTTTGTTGCTAAGGGTTTGGATCGGTCTTGATATATCAAGTTTATATTGGTTTTGTGATAAACCTAGGTTCAGTGGGAGATTTTTAGTGGTGATTCATGTGTTGAAAGAGAATGGTGAGTAGTTATAGAATTAATATTGAGAAGTTTAACGGTCAAAGATTTGAGCTATGGAAGCTCAATAGATGACCTTCTGGTAGACAAATAAAAAATGGATTGTTTTGGATCCTGGTCCACAACCTATTGGTACACAAAATACTGGTAAAAAACCTACTAGTATGTCGAAAGAATATTGGGAGAATATGGATAGAATATAAAGGAGTACAATTCGAATTTACTTGGTAGATTTGATGTTACTTGATGTCTTGGGAGAATATACATCTAAGGAACTATTGAAAAAGTTAGGGAATTTTTATCAGTCAAAGTCCCTGGTAAACAAGTTGTTTCTTCGAAAGAAGTTGTATCATCTTAGGAGGGAATATGGATATTTTGTAGCAGAGCATATGAATTCCTTCAATAATATGGTAATTCAACTTGTCTCTGTTGATATTAATCTTGCAGAAGAAGATAAGTGTATTTATTTGTTATGTTATTTTCCAGACTCTTGGGATAATATGGTTGTAGAAATTGGTAGTACCACTCAATATGCATTGAAGTTTGAGGACACATTTTCATTCTTGTTATCAGAAGAGATGAGGTGGAAAATCATGGATAGTAATAGCATGGATGATTTATTTGTAATAGGAAGTCCCCAAGATAGGAATAAAAATAANATATAAATCTAAAGGTAGATCTAAATCTCTAGGAAAATATTTTAGGAAATGATAGAAATGTGGTAAAGAAAGGAATTATAATAAATATTGAAATTCTAAGAATGTTGATAAATCAAAGGGCTCTGATGATTCCTCCTTCAAAGAGGCGAAAAAATCCACAGAAAGAGGTGATGTTTACCTGGAATCTACAGGTACACAATGTAGATCATTTTGTATGATTGATCGAATCAACTGTTCAATTTCATATGACTCCTCACAAGGAGTGGCTATGAGAATATGAAAAGTAAAATGGTGGTGATGTATTCCTAGGAGATGACTTGACAACCAATGTTGGCCCTTGACCAAGTTTTGAGGGATCTGGTCAAGTTTTACCTATTTTGCGACTTCAATAGCCTGTCAAAGGAGGAGCACAAGAGGAAGCGAATATCATGGGATCTTGGCCCCTTTTGGGTCCTTTTTGGGTTTATAGGATTATGTAATGGGAATGGGATGTCGACCCATGGGTTCACCCATGTTTAGGCCTATTTTGTAATATATATATATATATATATATAGATGTCTAGGCAATATAGATATAGGGGATTTGTGTGATGGAAAGCGGATAAGATAAGTGCTAAGTGCAATTAGGGTTTGAAAATTCTCTATGTATATTGTGAGAGACTTGCAGAGCTAGGTGCAAGTGATTGTAGGAAGACTGCGGAGGGATTTGTGCTGTAACGCAAGGAAGAAGGATCTAGCAAGCTGCACAGATCTTCTGTCCTATGTGGAGTAGGGTTCTGAAGCTCTGTGCATGTAACCTATTGAATAAGATAATAAAGAAGAAGAGTTGGTGGATGTAGCCCCAGGGTGGGGGTGAACCACACAAATACTATGTTATTCTTCTCTGTGCAATGTTCTGATGCATTTATGTGTTATTTTCTAAGTGCTTTGAGATGATTAGATAGATTTGCTTATGCTTTGTGCTAATGATGTGTAAGAATGTTAGATATGACCTATATGAGGGTGATTAGTGCTTGATATGCTAGATCTGATCCATTTACCTATGCTAAGTGCTTAAATACATTAGATCCGTGTGAATGATGCGATGCTCTGTTTTATCAACGAAGTGGATATTAGTTAGATATTGATGAACTAATGATGCTAAGTGCTCTGTTAAGTATTACAATCATAGATCTGTGTCCCAGCTAAGGTTGTAGACATATGAGTCCTACAACCACCCCTGCCTCTACCTTGGGTGAGACTTCATCTACTTCGCAGGTGTTGCCGAAAGGGTCGCTAGTTAGGGTTTTGTTGGTGCGCTGTTGTAGCGTTGAACCCTGGGTCTTCCCCTGTGCCAAAAAATGGTTCCGTTGTTGGGACCTGAAATTGTGATTGTTGGGAAGTGAAGAAAAGTTCTGTGCATAGATCTACTGCTGAAGTGCGCAGTATTGGACATGAAATTGTGATTATTGGGAACTAAGAAAGAGGAATCTTTGTGCAAAGATTCGACTTGAGAATGTGAAAGCTCTATGCATAGATTTTTTTCCCTAGTGAAAAACATTCTACTTGACCTAAGGAGCTCTGTGCCAAGAAAAGAGGTCAGATCTGAAGAAAAGAGGCAAGATCTGTAAGCTATGTGCTCTGATAAAGGTAAGAATAGTGAAAATTTTTAGATCTAGAAGCTTTGTGCTTTGAAAAAGTAAGATAATTGGATTTTTTTTTTTTTAAGTATGGATCTAGGTGTGTTTGATAGTTTCTATCCTAGCTTGAAAACTAGGGCACTAATATATGAAATAAGTTTTGATATGAGTAGATCTGATAAGAATAGTGAAATATATGCTATACCTATGCATAGAAAGAATGTTTGGACTCACAAATGGATGCAAAATCGTAGAAAGAAATTTTTGCAGGTTAGATCCTATGATCCTAGTGTGCAGTATAGGAAAGGTTGGGGATCATTTAAAAGAAAGAGAGTATTAACCCTCTATTTCAGTTGCGGAAGACCTGGACATCTTGCTAAGGAATGCCTTGGGAAAAGACCTAGTTATCTTTGTTGTAAAGCTATGGACCATGAAGTGTTGGATTACCCTAGAATGATTGCTAAGATTGAAAGAATGAATCTGAATCAAGAAAACCCTAAGGCAGATCCAAAAATAGCAGAACCACAGAAAGAGTTAGAGAAAGTATTGCTACAAGTGAAAGAAACCCTGAATGACCACCGACATGTCAGATTATCAGAGATATTTAAAGAAAAAGATTGCCTTGAAGCAAGAATAGGAGACTTCGACATTGACTGTGTTATGGATGAGAAAACACAGACGGATATCATGACCGAGAGAACTTGGGAAGCTATAGGGAAGCATGCTATGATTCCTTCACTAGGAGGGATAGGACTATTCAAAGGAAAACTGATAATCCTATGTGGAAAGATCGCTAAGATATCTATGAAGGCCAAGGGAACTTCGACAGAAGAAGATTTTGAGATCATTAAATTTATTGAGGATATCGCCCCATTTATCATGTTACTAGGAAAACCTTGGATTGATAGAGATCAAGCTAGACGAAAGGAAGAAGAAGAAGGTTTGGAACAGAAGAAACAAGAGTTAAAAGATTTCATGACTAGAAGGATCGCACACATGATTGAAGTACAGGAGAACAGATCAAAGCTATTTAACACTAGAGACCCAAATGTCGAAGTTGCAAGAACACTAGAGAACCCATATAAGATTGAAGTACCTATCCCAGACAAAGAAGAAGTATTATTCTGGAACCCTAGGGAAGAATCTCAACAACGCAGAGTGACTATGTTAAAAGAAGACAAAAATCAGAATGGAAAAAAGAATACCGAGACAAAGCTCACGGGAAAGAAGGCTATAAATTTAAGTAAGAAGAGATCCAAGATCGATAAATTACAGAAGGCCCCATAAGGAACT
This sequence comes from Picea mariana, assembly GCA_032191745.1. Taxonomy (NCBI): domain Eukaryota; kingdom Viridiplantae; phylum Streptophyta; class Pinopsida; order Pinales; family Pinaceae; genus Picea; species Picea mariana. The sequence goes on from JASDQU010102820.1 coordinate 217,417, forward strand.
TCGCAGAAGGAAAATTTTCAAAATTGAAGCTTCGTCGGGATATTAGAACCGTGACACATGGAACTTCACCATGGCGAAGCAATATAGCCATTGGGAACGATATATCCATTCGACTGACACCTCGAATGGATAGAAAGGAATTCATAGCTCACCATCAGACCGTTGAACTGTGACATAATGGACAAAACAGAGGTAATGAAGGCCTCATACCTGTTGCAAGTGACCCATTGTCGAGTTACCTATTTATCCCATCATGCCAAGCAACGAGAACACTTTTTCCAACTGAGAATTTGAGCCTGTAGACTAAGTTTTTTTCACACAGTAATCATCATACTATGTCCGTCTATTCTATTGCAGTGTCTAAGTTACCCTCTGAACCGAGAAATTCCATCCTGAGCACGTATGTCCGACGAGCTCAACACAGTCGAAGAATCAGTGATAGAAGTACTCCTCAACCTGATAAATGAAATGGTCATGTCGAAGAGAGGATTATCTATAGGTGTACAGGCTTCATCTATGAGAATAGTTCAAGCATCATCATCGACTGCTCACGGAGCAGGACCATCCCGACCATCCGATGAGAAGCGAACTAAGCACAAGGATGACTTAGCGAATGCTAAATTGATCCCGACTATCTTACCCACCTATATACCACCTTTGAGAGGTGTTGTAAACCGCAACAAGGTACTTAGAGATTTCGAATATGCCTTGGTCACGACGTACCTTCTGAAGGGGATCTGCATAGTTCAAGTATACCAAGATAAGATCACAGCGTTGAAGTTTAGTGAATTCAACCTCGGAGATCACAAATTCTACAACATGTTAGCCCCACATAAGTATCTGGCTAGAACAAAAGGGAAAAACTCAAACATAATTCCCCAACCATGGACCCCATAACCTTGTGCAGTCCACTCTGCTCAATGTCATAAAAATTCCCCAATTTGGAAGACACCAAGAGGTGAATGCATGTGTCAAGCTGTTTCTGTCTTGTTACTATGGATTATATTTGTGGTTAAACTACTGTATCACAGTTGATCCGACCTTGATCAATCGGATCACAGGTTTGAGTATGCAAGGACCCGACCCATAGGATTTCTATCTTAGAAAATCCATGGACCGTGCTCTCGCCCAAAGGATCAAGGATACCTATGACGATGTCGAGAAGGGAATGAAAGGATACAAGGTAACTTCTATCCAGAGTGGCACAGTGTGCCTCACCTATCAATTGATGGCATGAAAGTTAGTATGCAAGAACTGACCCACCTAAGTCACCGGTTTTGTAGTTGACCTCACAGGGAAGGGCACAGAAGGTCTTCAGATGAACTGGGCGAAGTACCTGGTGAACCAATTAGAGCTCAACTGCAGAGAAGCCCATCATCAAGGGTACAAATTTCATTTTAGTTGGCTATTGATCCTGATCACTTTCATTGCTCGGGAGATGCCGGAAGGTGCGACCTTCCTAGACATCGAGCCTTTCGAACCATTGGTCATGAAGTTCAGTACATTGTGGTACTCAAGTGACATGAATAAGAAATGGAAGTCAAATTCCCTGTTCCATACATACTACAATCAACTGAATTTAGCCATCTAGTATGAGCCTCGCATGACACCGAACAAACACCGATTTAGGCCTCTGATGAAGTTCATCGCTGATCGAAATTTCATTTATATCACAACACGCACCAATGAGCACAAGCAACAACTTCAATCCTATTACAAGCTGACGGAGGAGGACTTGGAAGAAATCACCAAGGACTGGTCGGTGGACCTCCACATTCCAGCAGACCCTGCAGAGATGTTTGACATCGATAGCCCATAAACTGCACATGATACACCCGAACCTAGAAAAACAAAGAAGACCGACGAAGTACAAGATTTAAGCAGTGCCTCAGTGAAGACTACTTCCATGTCACCTAAGCAAGGAGGTGATGGAGAAGAGATAGATGGCACAAAAACTGAACAAAGGAAAGGTGAAGTAACACTGCCTAGAGATGAGGAGGAACCCTCTAAGAAAAGGAAGGTTCCCCCCTCAAAAAATTCTTCCCGGAAGAGATCAAAATCCCCTATAACTAAGATGAAGACCGTTCTCACCTCTATTGATTTCAATTTCATCATAGCAGCCCTGAATGATGCTTCGCTGGAGATAGTAGAGAAGCAAGAAGATAAGAAGGAGGAGATGTACAATAGAATTGAGGTCGAGCTCCAAGGGGTGCAGTAGGCACTATAGTCCAGCCACAGAGTGTCCAGTGCACCTCTGTCACTAGGAACACCATAACCCAACTCCACCAACTCGCTGATACAGTCAAAGCTCACCTTCGACGAGCACAAGAGGAAACAACGCAAGCCACCAAGGATTTGGTACAAGTATAGGGTGTAATTGTATAACAACGTCAAGATTTCGAATAGGAAAAGAGTACTCTCCAAGTGAAGTTCGATGAAGAAAAGGCATAGCTGTAGCAAGGCAAGGAATAGTTTCTCGCCAAGCAAATTGAAGTGAAGGAAGCAACCAACAAAGCATTGCGCTCTATAACTATCATAGAAATAAAGGTAGAGGATCAAGTCACGAAGCAAGTAGCGCAACTTGAGGATGTGACCCAGCAGCTACAACAATGCATAGAAGACTTGGAGGTACTCACTATACCCGAGACCCCACATAAGGTAAAGGACCAAAGAGAAGCAATTTCCAGGAGAACATTTGAAAGGCTAAAGGCCCTTACCTTAGAATGTAAGAAATTCACTGATCGCAGTGCCCAGAAATATGATAAACTCACCAAGAACCCAGAGTTGCAGGCACTAGAGTCATAGCTCCAGGAAGTGAAGTAGCACGCAGAAACAATACAGGCACAACTGAAATCCCTGACAACAGTGGAGAGAATGAAGAGATCTCAAGAGAAATGAACTACCCAACAATAGATCCACACTATCCAAAGCAAAGTTATGGAAGTAACTCAGAGACCTCGACCTGCACAAGAGAAGGCTTACCAATTGTTCATAGAGGTCGAGAGCCAGGGAGCAGAACTGGAATAGGTTAGCACCACAACAGGACAATGCCTGGAAGGACTTGTGAATGATGCTGTCATTCAAGATTTTTCTAAACAAGAGCTTGTAGCACAACAACAGGTCGAAGCATTTCGAGCCAAGATCGAAGCATTCAAAGCAGAACTTCCTGCATTAGAGTGACTTGATATGAGTCACATGTGAGTGTTGGGGGCCTGTTGGCCCTTGACCAATTTTTGAGGGATCTGGTCAAGTTTTTCCTATTTTGTGACTTCGACAGCTTGTCGAAGGAGGAGCGTAAGATGAAGTAGAGATTACAGGATCTCGGCCCCTTTTGGGTCCTTTTTGGATTTATGGGATTATGTAACATGAATGGGAGATCTCTAGAGCAATGAACTACCCAACAATAGATCCACACTATCCAAAGCAAAGTTATGGAAGTAACTCAGAGACCTCGACCTGCACAAGAGAAGGCTTACCAATTGTTCATAGAGGTTGAGAGCTAGGGAGCAGAACTGGAATAGGTTAGCACCACAACAGGATAATGCCTGGAAGGACCTGTGAATGATGCAGTCATTTAAGATTTTTCTAAACAAGAGCTTGTAGCACAACAACAGGTCAAAGCATTTTGAGCCAAGATCGAAGCATTCGAAGCAGAACTTCCTGCATTAGAGTGACTTGAGATGAGTCACATGTGAGTGTTGGGGGCTTGTTGGCCCTTGACCAATTTTTGAGGGATCTGGTCAAGTTTTTCCTATTTTGTGACTTTGACAGCCTGTCGAAGGAGGAGCGCAAGATGAAGCAGAGATTACGGGATCTCGGCCCCTTTTGGGTCCTTTTTGGGTTTATGGGATTATGTAACATGAATGGGAGATTTCAAGAGCAATGAACTACCCAACAATAGATCCACACTATCCAAAGCAAAGTTATGGAAGTAACTCAGAGACCTCGACCTGCACAAGAGAAGGCTTACCAATTGTTCATAGAGGTYGAGAGCYAGGGAGCAGAACTGGAATAGGTTAGCACCAYARCAGGAYAATGCCTGGAAGGACYTGTGAATGATGCWGTCATTYAAGATTTTTCTAAACAAGAGCTTGTAGCACAACAACAGGTCRAAGCATTTYGAGCCAAGATCGAAGCATTCRAAGCAGAACTTCCTGCATTAGAGTGACTTGAKATGAGTCACATGTGAGTGTTGGGGGCYTGTTGGCCCTTGACCAATTTTTGAGGGATCTGGTCAAGTTTTTCCTATTTTGTGACTTYGACAGCYTGTCGAAGGAGGAGCGYAAGATGAAGYAGAGATTACRGGATCTCGGCCCCTTTTGGGTCCTTTTTGGRTTTATGGGATTATGTAACATGAATGGGAGATYTCWAGAGCAATGAACTACCCAACAATAGATCCACACTATCCAAAGCAAAGTTATGGAAGTAACTCAGAGACCTCGACCTGCACAAGAGAAGGCTTACCAATTGTTCATAGAGGTTGAGAGCTAGGGAGCAGAACTGGAATAGGTTAGCACCACAACAGGATAATGCCTGGAAGGACCTGTGAATGATGCAGTCATTTAAGATTTTTCTAAACAAGAGCTTGTAGCACAACAACAGGTCAAAGCATTTTGAGCCAAGATCGAAGCATTCGAAGCAGAACTTCCTGCATTAGAGTGACTTGAGATGAGTCACATGTGAGTGTTGGGGGCTTGTTGGCCCTTGACCAATTTTTGAGGGATCTGGTCAAGTTTTTCCTATTTTGTGACTTTGACAGCCTGTCGAAGGAGGAGCGCAAGATGAAGCAGAGATTACGGGATCTCGGCCCCTTTTGGGTCCTTTTTGGGTTTATGGGATTATGTAACATGAATGGGAGATTTCAAGAGCAATGAACTACCCAACAATAGATCCACACTATCCAAAGCAAAGTTATGGAAGTAACTCAGAGACCTCGACCTGCACAAGAGAAGGCTTACCAATTGTTCATAGAGGTCGAGAGCCAGGGAGCAGAACTGGAATAGGTTAGCACCATAGCAGGACAATGCCTGGAAGGACCTGTGAATGATGCAGTCATTCAAGATTTTTCTAAACAAGAGCTTGTAGCACAACAACAGGTCGAAGCATTTCGAGCCAAGATCGAAGCATTCGAAGCAGAACTTCTTGCATTAGAGTGACTTGAGATGAGTCACATGTGAGTGTTGGGGGCCTGTTGGCCCTTGACCAATTTTTTAGGGATCTGGTCAATTTTTTCCTATTTTGTGACTTCGACAGCCTGTCAAAGGAGGAGCGCAAGATGAAGCAGAGATTACGGGATCTCGGCCTCTTTTGGGTCCTTTTTGGGTTTATGGGATTATGTAACATGAATGGGATGTCGGCCCATGGGTTCACCTATGTTTAGGCCTATTTTGTAATATATATATAGATGTCTAGGCAATATAGATATATGGGATCTATGTGATGGAAGGCCGATAAGCTAAGTGCTAAGTGAAAGTAGGGTTTGAAAATGCTCTGTGCATATTGTGAGAGACTTGCAGAGCTAGGTGCAAGTGATTGTAGCAAGACTGTGGAGGGCTTTGTGCTGTAACTCAAGAAAGAAGGATCTAGCGAGCTGTGTAGATCTTTTGTCCTATGTGGAGTAGGGTTTTGAAGTTCTGTGCATGTAACCTATTGAAGAAGCTAATAAAGAAGAAGGGTTGGTGGACATAGCCCCAGGGTGGGGGTGAACCATGTAAATACTGTGTTATTCTACTCTGTGCGATGTTCTTATGCATTTATGTGTTATTTTCTAAGTGCTTTGAGATGATTAGATAGATCTACTTATGCTTTGTGCTAATGATGTGTAATAATGTTAGATATGACCTATATGAAGGTGCTTAGTGCTTGATCTGCTAGATATGATCCATTTACATATGCTAAGTTCTTAAATACATTAGATCAGTGTGAATTATGTGATGCTCTGCTTTATCAACGAAGTGGATAATAGTTAGATATTGATGAATTGTTGATGCTAAGTGCTCTGTTAAGTATTACAATCATAGATATGTGTCCTAGCTAAGGTTGCATATATCCGAGTCCTGCAACCATCCTTGCCTCTACCTTGGGTGAGACTTCATCTACTTCGCAGGTGTTGCCGAAAGAGCCGGTAGTTAGGGTTTTGTTGGTGCATTGTTGTAGAATTGAACCCTGGGTCTACCCCTGTGCCAACAACCAAAATATTGAGACATGGAAAGGTTAAGCTATTACTGAAATATTGAATGATTATAACTCTCCTCGGGGTTCTACACATTCCAAATCTATCCACAATCCTAATACATGTATTTAAGATGGATGATGCAGACATGAATACTTTATTGGGAAAGATAATTTTAAGATGGTTTGAGGGGTAATGGTGTTGATGGGGGGAGTTCGGTGTGGAACTTTGTACGAGTTGTCAGGTAGAATTTATAATGATAGGTGTAATAGTTATATTGTTCATGAGCAGAGAAATGAACAAGACAATATTTGTACTGTCCCTAGAGAAAATACTATGCTATGACATCAAAGAACGAGATGTATTGGAGAGAAGGGATTCCGAGCACTACATGGTAAAGGTATGGTTAAATGTATGTATGATTACACACTTGATTTTTTTTTTTGTGAAAATTTCATATATGGTAAACAAAATCATGTAAGATTCTCATCTCGTGCTACAAGAGTAAAGGGAATGCTAGAGTTGATACACAATGATGTGTTTGGATATGTGCTTGTTCCATCACTAGGTAAATATTTGTATTATGTTTCATTCATAGATGATTTCTTAAGGAACACATGTATTTATTTTCTTAGTAAGAAAGATAAGGTATTTGATAAATTTAATGAGTTTAAGGCTCTGGTAGAAAATCGTGCAGAGAAGAAAATAAATGTGTTGAGGACAGATAATGGTGGATAATTCTATGAGAATGAATTCGGCAAGTTCTGTAAGAAGTGAAATATAGCAAGGAAGAAGACTAATTCATACACACCTTAGAAAAATGAATTTATAGAAAGGATGAGCAAGAGGTTGATGGAAACAAAAAGGATCATGCTTAGTGGTGTTGTGTTAGGACAATAATTCTGGGTAGAGGCAGTGGGTACTACATGTTACCTGGTCAATCGATCATCTTCATCAGTGTTGGATGAAAAAAATCCACATGAAGTATGGAATGGTAAGAAACCCTCTCTTGAACATATCAAAGTGTTTGGATGTGATTCTTATGTACATTTTCCAAAGGAAAAAAGGAGTAAGATGGATAAAATGTTGAAATCTGTATTTTTATTGGCTACAAATATGGTTTGAAAGGTTATAATATTTGGAACCCAAAAATTAATAAGGTAGATTATAGTCGAGATGTGGTATTTAGAGAAATAAAAGATGTTGTCAAACAAGAAATCCTGCCAAGTCAAGAAGAACCTGAGAAAATAGAGTTTGATTTGGATAATGAAAAATATGACTTAATAGAAGAAGATGAAGCAAAAGAAGAAGAAGAAGAACCTTATACTCCAATACTGAGGATATCAGGGAGGAAAATAAGGCAACCAGAAAGGTATAGTCCACCTAATTTTTGTGTTAATATTGTTTTATCTATTACTAATAATGATCCCATAACTGTGAGGGAAGCCATGAATTCAGAGGATAGTAAACTATGGAAGAAGGCCATGGTTGAATATATGGATGCCTTGGATAAGAATGAGGCTTGGGATCTAGTTGAGTTTCCAACTGGAAGAAATCCGATTGGAAGAAAATGGGTGCTTAAGAAGAAATTGAATGTAGAAGGAAAAGTGAAGAAATACAAAGCTTGGTTATAGCAAAAGGTTATTCCTAGATAGAGGGAATTGACTTTCATGAATTTTTTTCTCTTGTTCATGGATGATTTTAGGGGATAAATTTCGCTCATGGGCTAATTTTCCATGGTTTTTCCAAAAATGAGATTTGTTATTTTAAAAATGATTCGCCCAAATTCTATAGGATAAAATTATTTTACCTTAAAAATAGCCAAAATTTTATGAAAACTATATAAAATCCTTATAAATTTGAATAATTTTACAACAATATAGCCAAACATTTACAATTGGCATATGAAAAATTAGTAATATTCGCCAAGGTTTCTACATTTTAAAATAAATTTCCATCCTTAAAATCATCCCTGCTCTTGTTGACAAGTTAATTTCTATTAGATTTATTTTATGTGTTGTTGCTGATTTTTATTTTGAATTAGAACATATGGATGTGAAGAAAACATTCCTACATGGGGATCTGAAAGAAGAAATCTGCATGCAAGAGTTGGTATGCAAGCTAAAAAATCACTACATGGTCTGAAGTAATCACTTAGGATGTGGTACCAAAATTTTGACACATACATCCTTGGACTGAGATTTGTGAGAAGAAGGGATGATCACTATGCATTTTCCAAGTAGGATGCTAATAATTTCATTTAAGTAGTGTTGTATGTCAATGGCATCTTGCTGGTAGGAAAAAACATGGATGTTATCAAGGAGGTGAAATCACAGTTATCCTCCAAATTTGACATGAAGCATATTGAGGTTGCTAACTTCATTATGAAAATGGAGATTAAAAGAGATTGAGAAAATGAGAAAATATGGTTGAATAAGAGAAAACATGTTGAGACAATATTGCATAGGTTTAATATGAAATAAAGTAAACTGGTTAAGGTTCCTATTCTTGTAGGTGTAAAGTTATCTATAGAGCAGTGTCTCAATACATAGGAAGAAAAAGAGGACATGTCCCATGTTCCATATGCTAATGTGGCTTGTAGTTTGATGTATGCTATGTTCTGTACTAGACCAGAAATTGCACGTGTAGTGGGAGTTTTGAGTAGGTATATATCAAAATAGGGAAGGAGCATTGGACAATAGTAAAGAGGGTTTTTAGGTATTTGCGTGGCACTACTATTTATGGATTGTGCTACCAAGGAAGACCGGGATTGAACAGAGTGTTTGACATACATTGGTTTGTTGATGCAGACTGAGTTGGATATATGGATTGTAGCATATCTACAAGTGGGTATGTGTTCAACCTCTTTGGAGGAGCAATCAGTTGAATGAGCAAAAGATAGGTTGTAGTGTCACTATCAACTATAGAAGTTGAATACATGGAAACCACTCATGTAGGAAAGGAAGTAGTATGTTTACAAAGATTGTGTTCAGGTATTGGATTGGTACAAAAAAAAAAAAAGGTTAGATTGTGACAGTCAAAGTGCAATATTCATGGAAAAGAAACCAACTTATCATTCAATGACAACATATTGATGTTTAATATCACTTTGTGAGATATGTTGTTGAAGACAAGAAGGTGTTGTTGGATAAGGTTGACACTTTGAAGAATGTTGCAAATTAATTGAAAAGGTTTGTGAGCACCAATAAGTTCTCCTCATGTAGAGAAAAAATGGGAATTTCTACTTTGGATTGTTGAATATATAATCCTATGACCCCATGTATGAAAAAAAAACAACAAGTGGGAGAATTTTGGGTATGTGTTATATTATTTTCATGTGCGTATGTGGGTGGGGTGGGGTGCATCGTATTTGACAATATGTTATAGCAAGATTTTCCTCACCCCATGCAAACTTTCTCAGAAATCCTTTTCCATTTCCCTATGCAGACTTGAAGTCCCCTTTTGCAGTTCCCAGAGCTTAAAATTATTTTTTTCCACATATATGCACCCTAACAACTATACATCATGCATATACATAGGTTTCACCATTACATCCAGCGTACATCAATTTTTGTGCTCAAAATTAAAAAAATGGTGTTGGGTTTCCATGTCACATCATGAGATTCATGATCCTTGACCTTCCATATACTGGAAACGTTATGAATAAGACCATCAGTTCCATTTGAAGGATTTAAATGGGCCTTATCCAATATGTAGAGAAGAGGAGAAGAATTCAACTTTGAGAGCAAAGTTACTCTGGAGAAATTATTCACTTCATATTGAGTTTGCATCCCTTTGTCCTTTTAAGTCTGAACTCATTGTTCATCCCCCAAGCTCTTCCCTATTTTATGGATAACCTCATTGTCTCTCTTATATGATCTTGCCTTTGGTGGAGGATTGAAGTGGTAGAGGCCCAACTGGAAAAGACTTAGTTTCTCAGTTCTAAACGTTCCGACACAGAAGTTTGTCATTCATACACTTCTCTTGATTACATTTTAATAGAAATGCTCTTTTCTCATCCAATTAATGTCTTGAAAATATTTGAATTGTCATTCCATAGGCGTATTTGTTATGAATATTCATGGATTATGCTATTACATGTGCTAACTTTATATGTTATCACCATATGCTTGCGTATCTTGATTGTTGAGGACAAGTTGCAGGTGTATCGCTTTGAGTTGAGTGCTCAACGATGGACTTTATCAAACATTTGGAAGAGGTAGGATCTTTATCTTGTCTTGTTAGGATGTTTGTTTATATAACATACTTGAGATTAGAGTTGATTTCTACAGTCATTTCCGTCTGTTGTGGTTTACCCATTCCATAGAGTGATTTTCTTCGTAACACAATCCTATCCTTAATATTGGTGGTCGTGTGTGTCGGGAATTTCTTGAGGGGTGTCTTAGGGGGGCCAATATATGCCCCCCTGCACAAGGGATTTTCCCAGAGCCGACGAGGTTCAGGCAAACACCCCAATTGTTTTTTTATGGTTTTCTAATTTAATATTGGATTAAGGGATTAGTGTTGTAATATAATATGGGTTAATGGATTAGGGTTTTGGAAGCTGTGAAATACTTAAAATATTGTGTGAATGTTGAAATTAATATAATGAAGATTTGAGAGGTGTGGCACCAAGGAAGGTTGGTTTTCTCCCGGTTAAGGGTTGATAGCATAAATCTTTGTGTACTATACATATGAGAGATTGATTAATTTATATTTTTCTTAAGAAATTGTATGCATTGTTTTACCTGAAAGGTTTTAACTTACATTGCAAGCATGAGAACTCAGGGTTGTCCTAGTTATATGATAGTGATCTTGGCTTCGTTGCCACATATCAAACACTAGGTTTAGGAACACCAATTGTAGACTTTCATATCCAAGATGGAATGCTATGCCATCTGGGCCATCTCTGTGTTCCTTAAAGTGAGCGTGCGAATATGATTTGGGAATCTCATTACAGTTAGGTAGTAGTAAAATTTGGCATAGAAAAAATAGTGACAATACTGCAAAAGTATTTTTATTGGCCGAAGCTTCAACAAGATATCAATGAGTATATTAGATCATGCACTTCCTACACCATCAACAAACACACTATTAAGAAATAGGGGCTACACACCTCTTTTCCTACTCCTAATAGGCCTTAGGATTCCATCTCCATGGATTACATGTCCATTCTACATTCAACCAAGAATTCTAATGAATGTGTCTCCATGGTCGTTGATTGATTCTCTGAGATGACAACTTTAACACTCTGGAAGAAGAGTATCATAGCCGAGGCCACTTATAAGATCTTCTTTGAGCTTGTTTCCATATACTATTATTTCAAATCGTGATAGCAGGTTCTTGAGTACATTTTGTTCTAGTCTGTGGTCATTGATGAACACCAAGCTCACTAAATCAACTACCTTCCACCCCCAAACTGATGGACAGATGGAGGTAGTCAAGAATATGATTGTGCATATATTGAGAATGTACAACTCCAAACATCCTCAGACATGGGATGAGAGTATTCCTTATGTTCAACATAACTACAATCGAGTGCTTCATTGCTCTACTAGACACAACCCTTTTCAGGTGTGCTTAGGGTTCTATCCATATGACCTAATTGATGTTTCTCTACCTATTGAATGTACATAGGAAGAATATTCCCATACTCAAATTGAGGATAATAAGGTAGCCATATTTTTTTATTGGATTCAACACATATACCAACAAGTTCATGAAATATTTCAAAAATCCAATTCCAAGTACAAGAAACAACATGACCAACATCGAGTTCCACATAAGTTTCAAGTTGGTGATACAATCTCGTTACATTTGAAGAAAGAGAACATTATAGCACACCATTGCAAGCTTCATCCACTTTGATATGGGACTTACATCATCACTAAGGTTGTAGGTGAGAATCCTTTTGAATTAAGTATTCCCCCATTCCCTACCTTGCATTAAGTATTTAATGTGGTTGTATGATGAGGGAACTTGATGCAATGGAGACCATTTCTTGATTAGGGGTTCATATTGATCCAAGTGGATATCGATGGAATCCCACCTCTTTTACTGATTCAATAGTTCTCTATCTTCTTGGTAGTTTTTCTATGGTTTTTCAGGTCCCAAACTTCTGAGTTCAGTTTGAGGACCTAAACAATGTTTTTTGGACATTCGGGGGCCCAAGGGTTGTTATGGAATTCCTTGGTCCTAGACAAAAGTTGTAATTATTGTATATTTTTTTCCAATGAGCTATCTTGCACCCAAATCAAATATCGTAAGAAAAAGTTGCACCCTTGGGAAGTTGATGTATCAACTAACCACCTTGAGGCCCAAAATACTTTTGGTGTTTCATCTTCTAGGGTTCGTGTTTTTGATGTTTAGATTTTTTCCTCTTTTTCTCTTAGGATTCATGGTAGAAGGCCCTTTTTTGCCTCTTTGTAATCATCTTGTTGTGAATGAGCATAACCAACATCTCTTTCTCTTCAGAGATAAGCTACCACCATTCTAGCCAGTTTGTGTCTACAATATTATGATATTTTATTTATTAATAGAAGTTGGGTTTCACTGTATTTATTTGTTCTCTACTATATTTTTGTTTTTATCTCATTTCGTTATCAATATAATCCGTATCAGTGGCATCAAAGTAGTCTACTCATTATTTCTTGATGCATGTCCCTGATGAGGTCAGGGTATAGAGATATGGGTCTTGAGATAGTTTCACTTGGGGACAAACTCTCTTGGAGGCCCAAGTAACCTACCATAGTAGACTAAGAGATAGATGATGGAGTAGGATATTTTTCAAAATGTTTCTAGAGAAATCCATTTTGCAACAGTGGAAGGAGATGATGTACAACTTCACCAAGATCCTTCAACAACTGTTGATGGAAGGAGAGGCACCTTCAACATAAAATAATTTTGGTGGTGCAACACCCTTTAGGGTACAAGTTAACTTTAATATCCCATTATTTGAAGGCTGGATAGATGCATATGCTTTGGAGAAATGGATGAATCTATTATAAGGGTATTACTTTGTTCAAAATTTTTCTAACACTGAAAAGATCACCTTTGCTCTCCTTAAATCCCTCCCCCATGTAAAATATTGGTGGGAATGTTACTAGGAGATACATAACGAAGATGATTCTATGTAATTCAGAACATGACCCACCTGGGAGGACTTTTTTAATGCCCTCAAGGAGAAGTTTTACCTTGTTGGAAAATATGATGACCAATACACTAGATGGACAACTTTGTGTCAGGAAAGAGACTAGATGATGTTGAAGTACATTGACATATTCCATACCTTATGCTCAAAGTTGGGTATCTGAGGCTCTGAGCGACACCTGGTTCTAAAGTACTGTAGTGTCCTACATAGGTACATATAAACATAGATGTATTTCTCATACATCTCCTCATTCAGAACAACTTATCATTATGTGGTAAAAATCAAGTAGAAATTTAAGCAACAGAATAAGCGGGAGTTCGGGTTTGCAAATATGAAACAATAGAAGTAAGGAAAACTTGGGCCTAACTCACAGAAAAAGGGACAAAGCAATGAATTCCAAACTTAATATATTCATTCCAAGTTGTAGGTAAAGAAGGGTAATGGGAAGACGAAGGACACTAGAAAATTGTGTGAGCTCCATAGAGTCCCCCAACACAACATTGAGGAATTCCGCTCAAAACAATCATTATTGGATGAGCTTAAATAAAAAGAGTTTGACCTTGAATTATACTATGATTCAGAGAAGGATAAAGGAAAGAGGATAATTAATGTGGAACCTAGTGATACCATCACAATCACAAACCTCCAACTTGACGAGTCACAGGATCTTGAGGAAGGGGAGTGCCTCTTCCTTTCACAAATGTGGGTGAAGGGAACTCCACTACATTTCATTATTGACAATGGGAGCTAGAAGAAATTGATCTTGGATGAGATCATCAAGATATTTAAGTTTCCAATGATGCCACACCCTCAACCATATGTCATTGGTTGGTTGAGCCAGGGACAAGACCATCATGTTAGCCAACATTGTAACTTGTCCTACAACATCAAGCCCTTCAAAGATGGGGTACTATGTGATGTTTCAACACTCATAGTTTGTGATGTTATTTTAGGAAAAACTTATATATGGAAACATCATGTTGTTTATGAGTACTGAACCTCTAATGTCATTATCACTTGGGGGGGTTATCCCTACAGAGTACCCAAGGTATTTCTAACTGCTACAATTTCATTGATCTCAAAACAATAGTGCCAAAAAGTAATCTCATAGGATGAAAAGTTTGTCATTTTCATGTTTTGGTCAAAAGGGGAATGAAAGGTCATTGAAACCACCAAAAATTAAACACAGGGTCTCTCTACACAACAAAAATATGTGTACATGCTTGTAGAGGAATACAAAGACCTCTTCACTTCACCTACAGGGATGCCTATGCATTTCAGGTCAAACATTCCATTGAATTGATACCTAGTGCGACCTTACCCAATGGTCCAATATATATATGCTCCCTTCTAGAGAATGAGGAAATCAAGTGCCAAATTCATGATCTCGTCCAAAAGGGACACATTCAACCAAGCTCCTCATGTTGTGGGAGTCCAATTGTGTTGGTGCAGAAGAAATATGGGACATGGAGACTTTGTATTAACTATAGAGCCCTAAAAAAAATTAGTGTCAAGATCGGTACCCAATCCCTCAAATTGATGATCTTCGTGACCAAATGAATGGTTCCAAGTTATTTATTAATATTGGTCTAAAGTCAGGCTACCAGTAGGTTATGATAGAATAAACATATGTATGGAAGACAACCTTCAAATCTAAAGAAATCATGTTTGAGTGGTTAGTCAGGCCTTTTGTCTTAACTAAGGCTCCAATGACATTCATGAAGATGATGAACAATATCTTATGACACTTCATAAAATATTTTGTGGTCATATATTTAGATGACATCCTAATATTCATTTGGACATGGGAAGATCATTTGCAACACATGTAGTAGGTCCTGAGCACCCTACGACAACACCAATTATGTGCTAATTTTGAGAAATGATTATTTGGAATGCAAAGGATTCAATATTTGGGATACATCATGGAAGAACATGGAGTGCATGTGGAACTAGCCAAGATCCAATTCATTCACAATTGACGAACCCCAACGAGCCTGACAGAGCTTCACAATTTCTTGGGCCTTTCCAAATTCTACCATAGGTTCCTGTTGGGGTTCTCTCAGATCACTTGGTACTTAAGTAAAGTGACTAAGGGTGGAACCAAATCCAAGTTTACTTGGTTTGAGCCACAAAAAAATAATTTCAGGCTCTAAAACACTACCTTTGCTCCACACTAGTTTTCACACTGCCAGACCCACAAAAAACATTTGAGGTTGAGACATATGCCTACGAATATGCTATTGGTATAGTCCTCACTCAGTTGGGAAATTTGGTGGCCTATAATAGTGAAATTATATATAAATATGTTTGAAGGTACCCATGAGAAGAAGATGTACTCCATTTTGTAGGCATGCCGACAGTGGAAGCATTACATTTTGGGAACGGAAACAATTATCCACACTGATCATAAGCCTCTACAATTCATGTAAATGAAAGGGAATTTATATAAATACTGCCAACATAAGCAGTCCATATACCTGCAATAATTCCATTTGTAAATTGAGTACAATAAGGGAAAGACCAATTGAGTTTCCAATTGCCTCAATCGACCTCTAGTTACAAAACTGACCATGGTTTTCAACTCTTGAGGGCATGAGGCATAGGGTGGTCCTAATTATATGATAGTGATCCTAAGTTTTCTACCACATATAAAACACTAGGTCTAGACACACCGGTTATATAATTTCATATCCATGATGGATTGTTATGCCTTCTGGGCCATCACTGTGTTGCTTCAAATGAGTGTGCGAAGATGATTTGGGAAGATTGTTATATTCAGGTGGAAAGAAACTTTGGGATGAAAAAAATAGTAGTAGTAATGAAGAATTATTTGTATTGGCTGAAGCTTCAACGATATGTCAACAAATATATCAGATCATGCACTATCTTCACCATCACTGTTAGACCTCGACCAAGTTTTGAGGAAACGTTGGTCGTGTTTGACAATTTTGGGACCTCGACAGGCTGGTCGAAGATGAAGCACCCAGACGAAGTGAAGATCATGAGATCTCGCCCAATTTTATGGGATTTTTGGGCTGTTAGGGTTTATGTAACAAGCATTGAATGTCGACCCATGGGTTTACCCATGTTTAGTCCTTTTTGTAATGTATAAATAAGTAGCTAGGCGATGTAAGTAGAAGTCATTATAGGTCATGGGATTAGTGCATGACTAAAGTATTTTAATATTTGCAGAGCTAAGTGAAAGTGATTTTAAGAGACTTTGTGCACATACTGTGTAAGGCTTTGTGCCCTGACCTAATTCGGGGAAGGAGGATCTGGCGAGGTGTGCACATATCTCTTGTCTTTTGTGGAGTTGGCTCTATGTCTTTATGCACAGGAGAAGAGGAATGTAAGAATATTGAAGACTAATAACAAAGAAGAAGAAGTTGGTGAACGTAGCCCCACACTAGGGTGAACCACATATATCCTATGTTAATGTGCTTTGTGCAATGTTATTCATGTTGTTTATATATTTATATTCTTAGTGCATTGATCTTGATGTATGTTAGATAGATGTATGGATTCTTAGTTATCTATTGATGGTAAATGAATGTTATGTCTGAGTTAATGCTATGTTCTTGGAAGTGTTTGATTTGATTATTACTACGTTGTTTTGTACTTAGGGTTTAATCTGCGATGTACATGATAATCATAACCTAATGAATATTGTTGGTTAAGTGCTTTGTTAGGTGTTATAACCATAGATCTATGTCCCAGCTAGGTTGTAGACACCTGAGTCCTACAACCCCCCTGCCTCTACCTTGGGTGAGACTTCATGTGCTTCGAAGGTGTTGCCGAAAGGGTCGATAATTAGGGTTTTGTTGGTGCACTGTTGAAGAATTGAACCTGGGTCTGCCCCTGTGCCAACAAATGGTTTCGTTGCTGGGACTTGAAACTGTGATTGTTGGGAACTAAAGAAAAGAGAAGGCTATGTGTGTAGATCTATTGCTGTAGTGCGCAGTATTCTACATAACTTGCAAAGCTCTATGATAAGAGAGAAGCTTGATCTGAAGAAAAGAGGTAAGATCTTAAATCTTTGTGCTTTGGTAAAGGTAAGATAAGTGGAAATTTTTTCTTTGAAAGTATGAATCTAGGTATGTTTGATAGATTTTTTCCTAGTCTGAAAACTAGGGCACAAATAGAAGAAAGAGTTGATTTGAATAAATTTGATAGAGATAATGAAAGATATGTTATTCCTATGCATAGAAAGAATTTTTGGACTAATAAGTGGATGCAGGAACCTAGAAAGAATTTTTTTAGATTGCAGATCCATCACTCTGATCCCAGTACACAGTACAGGAAGGATTGGGGATCGTTTAAAAGAAAGAGAGGATTGACACTGTGTTATAACTACAGAAGACCAGGACATCTTGCTAAGGAATTCCCTGATATAGGTCCTATTTGTATTTTTTGTAAATTTATTGGTCATAAGGTTGAGGACTGCCCTAGGATGATTTCTAAAGTTGAAAAGATGAACATGAGACAAGAAAACTATGAAGAAGGTCAAGAAACTAAGGACATGTTAAAGAACCAGAAAGAATCAGAGACTATGTTATTACAATTGAAAGAAACACTGAAGGATCATAGAGACATAAGTTTACCAGAGATCTTAAAAGAGAAGCAATGCATAGAAACACGAATAGGAGACTTCAACATAGACTTTGTCCTGGATGTAGAAACACATGTGAATATTATGCTAGAAAGCACTTGGGAAATTTTGGGAAAGCCTGCTATGATTCCTTCATTGGGAAGGATAGGATTGTTTAAAGGAAAGATGATAACCCTATGTGGAAGAGTTACTAATGTACCTATGATAGCCCATGGAACATCGATCGAAGAAGAATTTGAAGTCATTAATTTTGTTGAGAGAAGCACCTCTTTTGCACTTTTGTTAGGAAAGACCTAGATTGAGAAATATCAGATCCGAACAAAAGTAGAGGAAGAAGCTACAGAACAAAAAAAACAAGAATTAAGGGACTTCATGACTAGAAAAATAAAGTGACTAATAGAAGAACAAGAGAATAAGTCGAAGCAACAAAGGGATAGAGAATTAGCTATCGAAGTGGAAAGAACACAAGAAGGCTTAAAGAACCTGTCCATAAAGGAGAGAAGTGTATTCACCCCGAAAATAGTAAGAGAAGAGGTATTACACTCGAACCCTTTGAAAGACCCTCAACAGTGAGAAGTTACTACACTAAGAGAAGATTAGAATAAAAATTAAAAGAGGAACCCAGAAACTCGGATCACAAGGAAGAAGGAAAGAAAGATCTGTAAGAAGAAAGAAAAATTAGAAAAACCACAAGAAGTTCCAGAGAAGACTTCATAGAAGGCAGGCTTGTAGAAATTGAACCTCGCCGGAATAGCAGAACTGCATAGAATGGAACTTTGCCACGATGAAGCTATATGACAGCTGGAGGCACCCCGACCATTAGAATGACTCTCTAGAATGGTTAGAAAAACATTTATTTCCATAAATATCACTATTGGACCATTTAGATCGTGCCACAACAGATGGAATTGTATTGATTGAGGCATTCCTGCCTGTTGGAGGAATCCATTACGACGATGCTTATTTAATCCATCGGACACTGCACTGGGACCACTTTTTGCAAACCAAGATATCCGAGCTAATAGAGAACTAATTGCATACCATGCTATGCTGTGTAGACCTCGCCATCGATTCGATTACTTTGAGTGTCCATTTGCCTACCAGAGTTATTTTATTACAAGTGTGAATGTCGGGCGAGCATAGTGCACTAGAGAAATACATGGAAGATATTTTTATTGACCTCATGGATGAGAAAGTCATGTCCATAAGAATACAAGGATCGTTGATGGGCAGATTGAAAGCATCCCCCTCATCTGCACGTTGGTCTAGCCGAACCGCGACTAAGAAAAGAAGCAATCACCATGATGATTTGGCGAACACAAAGTAGATCCCGTTGGTGTCCTACGTGACTTTGAGTAAATGTTGATCACTGTGTACCTCTTGAAGGGGATACGCGTAGTCGGACCTTAGTTGGGACTGATCTTGGCTCTCAAGATCAGTGATTTCAACTTTGGAGACTGGAAGAACTATGTGATGCTCACACCGCATAGGTACCTGACGAAGACTACTGGGAAGAATCCAAAGATAGTTCCCTAGCCATGGATGTTATCAAATAAATAGGCAGGTGCAGACACTAACAGATCTCCCTAGATCCACTTGGATCTAGAACAAAATAGGACATGACACGACTCTTTCCCTAAGTTGTAGTCATTGAATCTACTAATAAGAAGGAATGAGTGACATACCTTTATATTGCTTCCTTAGGTTTCCATTGTTCCAACTTCGCTTCGGTGCTCTTGTGAAATCAGGTCCAAGACAACACAAACCAACCCAAGTGAATATAGTAAAGTATATTCAATGTTGACCTATGCATATGATCAAGGAGTTACGGAATAAAATAAGAGTGATTTTATGGGAAAGGGACATGCCACTGTATTATATTAAATGAAAGTAGAAGATACAACCTAATCGCATTGATGTCGCAAGCTTCCTTTCAGTGACCCTTGGTTCCAACACACACACTTGCTCTACATTTGCATGAAGAAGATCCAATACAACTTGATAGACCAAATAGAGTCTTCAAGTTTTGTCCAAACATGGTTCTTCACACAATTCTTTCACCAATTCTTCATTCAATCTTGCTTAACCTTTTCCATGAGAAACCTTTCAATATATAGGAGAAGGATAGATGGTTAAATGGATGAGGATGATCCCACTAAATATGAGAAGTCAGTAGGATGCCAACCATGCGAATGCCAACTCATTTTCTAGAAGATTCCCTTCTAGAACCTTCGTGACCTCTTCTCTTTTCCAAGCTTTGAAATAGGTTCGCACCCTACCTATAGAGAAGACTACGAATATTTCACACCCTAAGTTTGGGTTGCCTGCGAGAATGAAGGATTTTCGCACCCTGTAATATAGGCAGCCTGCAAACTCATCTTAAAAATGTGCTTTTTGGAAGAAGACAACAGTCACTTTTCTTAGGCAAAAAGTCCTTGTTGGAGCCTGAATACATCACCCTTAGAGACATCACCAAAGTGAACAAAATCATGTGTAACAAAATTCCCCCCAAAGTATGAGGCTGGAACTTGTGACAGCCGAAATACTTTGTAAATTGCATGTGTGTGTCAGAAACAAGGAGCGCACCTAATCTGAAACCTGTAAATAACCAAGCATCTGCAGAATATAATACTAGTTCTAAGATAGGCATTCCCATGCTCAGATCACAAATTAATGGAATCATAAACATAGGTCATGGCCACCAATCATACACCATGGATCCATGTCGTCAAAATGCTACATAGCCACCAGGAATACATTGTGGATCTATGTGAGAAGACTTGAATAATGACATAGCCATGTGACATACAAAGTGGATCTATGTGTCGATGCAAATCATACATACTCCATCGCAGCCTCGATAAAAAAGATGAGACCCAGGGTCTTGAATCCCGTCACCTGAAAGTACGAAACTAGCCATGCGATTACATGTGCTGAAGTCAAACATGGTAGAAACCACTTGATTACCGGTCATTGATGAAAATTGTTAACAAGTGCAAGGGAAATCACCATTGATGTCAATGACTCCCAAGGTATCGAAGTACAATCCGAACGAATGCGAATGAATGAGCTGAAGTCGATAACTCGGTGGAATCTCTCAATCAGGGATCAATGATGTGAAACCCCTGTCGAAAGCGAAGAGACTTGCCATTAAGGCATGCAGGTTCCAAGGTACTAAATGATTTCTAAGTCTCATTTCCAGATAATGAGTTGGAGTCGACGAAACAAGACTCATCACAAGAGGGCCTTGATGTATCCCCCATCAATGACATGAAATAAGTAACAGATTTTGAGGGTGAAAAAAATTATGAATACGGGTTGAAACGGACACAGGGAAGGCTGACATAGTAAGAATGGACAACTGCAGATGGCCAACTCAATAGAGGGCTCATTCAAACTTCTCTTGAACATATGAACGACACGACCAAGGACTTGGAAACACTGACTCAAAGACGACCCAAGATATGACCTTGTAACAATTTGAATGAGAGACAAATGGATTTCCCAACCTAGATTCAAATGAGGAATAGGTGGTGTCATGTTCAAGAGCGAAGCTTACTGCCATTAATATGAATATGAAAACATATCCCTTTCCCAAAATTTCCCCCACCATTTCTGGTGAGTACCTCTTTATTTTTACACAAGCTTGAGGAGGATAACATATGCTTGTTTATGTAAGCTCATCCTTTAGATGAGTCCCTCAAAGTATATTTAACGAATGCTAGGAAGGAGTGGTTCGGTCCCATTACAGGTCTTTCAATGTTTGTTTAACGAGTCCAAGGATAGAAAAATCAGGTTTTTTTCATGTTTTGAGAGTCTAAAAAACACTTAAAGAGAACTCTCCCAGTGCCTTTTTTATAAAAGAGTTCGACGAGACCGAAAAAGTGATAAACTATTGCTCGTCGAATGTTTTCTTCAAATACTTTAACGAGCGTGAAAAGAACAAGATCGCTCAACAATCTTTTCATTTTTATGGAGCATGAAAAGAGATTAAAGGATACTCCTTTATGTTCGTCATTTTCGTGTTACCACGACGAGTACGAAAAGATGAGAAAAAGTATACTCAGTTACATTCTCATATATTTTCGAGCAGGAGAACGAACGAAGACTGAGATCGAGGTTTTTCTGAAAAAACCTTAAAATGTAGTCGTACATGCGACAAAAAGAAAAAACACCCGTATCCCCTCGTTCGGACTTCGAAGTTGCTATATCTGCGAAAGACCATACTTACAAGGCTATTAGGGTATTAGGTTTTATAAACAAAGCAATAAAAATAATATAAAAAAATCAATAAAAAATAGTAAAAAGTGAATAAATATGGGTGAAAAGGACTTTTTACCATTTCATTGTTACTTTGCCCAAAACCTTGTCCAACATACCTCATTTTCCCCCAAATTTCTTTGCTTGATTACAGGAGGCACACGCGATCATTCGGCGAACGGTTTCAGCCAACGAGGTAATCTCTCGATTCTCTAACTTTTCTATGGTTTATTTTTGGTTTTTATTGGCAATTTTTTGGGTTTTGAGTCCATTTTAGGGTCGGAACATGCACCCAAGCATTCTCGTAGGTGGTCCATGCGGGACCTTCAAGAATCTAAGATTCTTGCAGGTGGCCTTTAGGGTACAATATCTACCAAAATCGCTTGTGTAGAGCAATTTTCAGTTCTGAATGTTTAAAAATAATTCTTCCCCTCTTCTTTCATTCATTACCCTCTATAAATTACAATGATATGGGTAAATTAATCATTCTTGAGGACTGAGAGATCCTCAAGATTTATTTTACTATTTACAAGGTTTACAAACTATGGAATCAATCATCCTCCAAACTGCTTTGTGCCTCATGTCTTAAATCTTCAACAGTCTTCGTATCTTCAAAATCTCCTTAACTATCTTGGGTTTGGAAATATTTATCCATTCCTGTGCTAAAATAAAACAATTCCAACTGAATATTATAATTTATCTAACATTACTCAATAATATTTCTAGAAGACATTTTAATCATTTTCTATCCTAATTATTCCTAATTAACAGAAAAAGTCAATCAAGATTTCATCACGAACCATAGAAATAAGGAGGATGTTTGTACCTTTTTCTCAACTCAACATACCCCCCAACTTAATTTCTTACATGTCCTTGTGAAAGATGAGATCTTACATGTAAAGTAGTAATGCTATAAGGAGGAGAGGTTGGTTCACTAGGTTCCCTGAACCCATTCTCCCATTGGAGCTCTCCAAAAGAAACTTCTTCTCTCTTTCTATTAATTTGATAATATTTCTAATAAACTTCTGGGGTAAACCAAATGATAGGAGGTCTATATATGAACCCAATCTAGGCAGGTCCTTCCTCTTGGATCATTTTGGTGTACCTTTCCACTCTAAAGGTAGCTACAAATTTTTTTTTTGAAACCAAAGGGTTCCCTTCTCTTGAATTCATTGGAGGAGGCATCCCATCTTAGTTTGGAAGCATCAAGAGCTTCTACTTTAAGTTCCCTAAAATATGCTGTGCTTGAACGTGTAACTTGTCGGTGGATAGGGGCCAAAGAATCTACCACACCTTCCCTCTTCATAAATGTCCTGTGCTGCATGATGGTTGGGAAGGATTTTGGAGGTTCCCCTTTGATCCAGAGATCTAACCCAGTCTCCCATTTCTAAAAGGTCTTATGTGCTTTTCCCCATCTGATTTGGTTTTTGGTGAAGGACAAAAAGGATTAGAATTGTATGTCCCCAATAAAAGGACCAGGGTTCTCTTCCTGTTATATTCCAAGATGAAGTTATGGAGGTAAAGCTCACATAGAAAGTATTGCACTTTCTCTTCCTGCTCTCTAAAACATGAAACGAACTCGGAGACAATGATGAATTTAATTGGTTTACCTGCTCTAATGGCTTTCACCCTCAGCAACAAATAAAGTTCTAATAAAACCAATGTATAATTGGTGGTAGGAGCCCTGCAATCTATTACATTAGTTTAGACATCACAAATCTCTTTGATTTGCTCCAAATATTTTTTTAATTGGTTTTGGACTTTCTTTATTTTCTCTTGGGCTCTGGTAAGATCAACAAACGTTTCATTTTTTGTTGCTGACATGGTCTTAATCTGTTTAACAACCATTTGATATTATTCCATAGTGACCATCTCATTTCTACACTGTGTTAAGGTCTTTTGTGTTTGCACCAACTCTGTTTCCAATCTATCAATGATGGAACTCTGTTTCGGAGACTAAAATACTCCCTTAGTTTGAACAATTGCATCTTCTATGGTTGGGGAATATGTTTTGGCATTTTCATTAATTGTCTCTAGGGGTGCAAGGATGTTTGTAGGAAGTAGTTCCTCAAGTTGGGCAAATGTCTCTTCTGCTGTTGGAGCCCCTATTTGAGGTTCCACTTCATGCTCCTCCAAAGGAGTCACTTCTTCATTTTGAATTGCTGCTTCCTCTACTGCTGGAATCTTAGTTTGAGGATCCATTTCTACTGTCTCTTTAGGGACAGGAAACTCTGTATGTGTCCCTACAGAACTTGTATGGATTATTCTCCTAGGAGGTGGGTTCCTTCCCTGGGTTCTAGGCCTTTTGGTCTTCTTTCTTTCATGGGCCTTGTCAGCTAGTTCCAATTGTTTTCTCAATTCTTTAATTATTTCCTTGAGTTTGACAACTTTTTGCTTTAATACTTTTATCCGTTTAACCCTTTTAATACTTATTTTCTTATTTTAACTTTTTGATTATGCAGTGGCCTTTTCCCACTATTTTCTATTTTTGTGAATTGTCAGGGTATCCCTCATCTTGAGCAGTAAAAAATTATTCCTCTGTCCCCTCTATGTGCTCAGCTTGCTCTATAGGGATATTTACCCCATTGTGAGGTTCTGCCTAT
This sequence comes from Picea mariana, assembly GCA_032191745.1. Classification (NCBI taxonomy): domain Eukaryota; kingdom Viridiplantae; phylum Streptophyta; class Pinopsida; order Pinales; family Pinaceae; genus Picea; species Picea mariana. The sequence goes on from JASDQU010102820.1 coordinate 242,214, forward strand.
TCTTCATCTTCAGGGAATGGAATTTATGTGTCAGGGAGGTCCACAATAGGGTTTGAGGATGAAATTGGTGCTTTAGACCTACTTGTGTCTTTGGTGACGGATGTCCTTAAGTTCCCTAATACTTGGGCCATTTCTACTTCGTAATTTTTAAAAACTTCTTGGTAAGGTGTTCCAGTGATGGCTGGGTATTTTCCTGGATATTTCCTTGTGGGGTTTGTTCTGTCTATTCAATTTCTTGAATATTTTCCCGTGAGGGATACTGTCTATAACATTTCCTCGGTTTCTTCCAATTGGATGGGTTCTGCCTCGATTTCAGGCTGAGCTAATGAAACTTCTATTTGGATGGTATCTCCTTGTACTGTCTCAATTTTTGGTTGGGGTAATGGAACTTCCATTTGGGCGATGTCTGCCCCTTCCTGTGCTATCTCAATTCCCTGTGGTGGGTTTTCATGACACAATTTAGGTTGTTCCAGTTGTAGAGGCCTATTGGCCTTGATAAGATCACCTTAGGTTATTTGATTTTGACTCAGGGCCTTATTTACTATCAGTTTTACTTATCCATGGTGGCTAATGATAGTAACAAGATCCTTGGCCTTTTGTGCTCTTATAGAAACCTAATGTAACACGGAATTTAGAAAAAATGGTAAATTGATTACTAACCGTTGTTTGAGAGATACTAATAGTTTGAGGTGGTGTGGGTGGATCACAACGTACCTTTCATCGTAGGTGATATACTTATATATTACACTTGCTAGTTCTTTCCATGGATCGCTGAGAGCGCTGAGGTTAAGTCCCTTTCCCTTTTTGTCAAGTTCCTCTCCAGGATCTACGAAATATTCTACATCTTCTTTGAGCATTGTATATTTTCCAGTTCATTGTATGCCTATGTTAGGGAGGCATATAACCTCTACTACGATTTCCTATGTGACTGGAATTCGTATATCTCAAACCATGGAGGCCCCTCCCTGCAAGTGATGGAATAATTCGAGCATGATGTTTGTGTCATATTCTTGCAACCGGTTGAAGTAATTTGTCCATCCCAGCCGGTGTAATATTTCTATTTCCTGCTCAGTTACCTGTAGTAATGTTGGTTCCCGGTGCACACTTCTGCCACCCATATTTTCTGTGAGCAAGTGAGAACGATGATCATTCCTTGCTGCAGCTTAACTCAACCAACTTTTGAAATAGAAAATATAAAATATAGAAAAACACTGTGTATATAAAAATTGTGAATTTTCCTCATTTACTGCACTCATTGTAATCTATCGATGAATGTGTCGAGTATCTACCCCCCATAAATGGAAAGGTTGACCTCGACCATCAAAAGTACAAGTGAAATAATGGCAGATAATTGTGGTGAGGTGTGATTACTATGCTGCCGCTAGAAAGACAATCATCAATAATTTTCAAAAATCACTTTTAGCGGTAATTATGAGCCATCATCATTTTGTGTGGGAAATTCAAATTATGTTAGAACCATTTGAGGAAAAAGATTCCAAATAATTTTAAATTTGTTCACATGATTTAGAAATATTCACATATCATAACGTTGTTACTTTCCCTTGTTTGTTGGATATAACCAGAATGATATCGCCATTGTTTTAGAAAAGGAAATCTAAGAACACACTAAAACTTGGCATATTTAAGATAAACTTCGATACCACAGGCAGAGCCACTGCTACCAGCAGGTGTCCATAGCCTCGACAGGGTTGCCTTTTAACCCATATATGAGCTTGTATCCTTAATAAATAGTTTGAATTGTCTTTTCCAAGAAGACCATTATCCTCGTTTGGTAGCCAGATGATGATAATGCCACTCACTAGATCATAACCAAAGTGAACAACTCGACCCATGATGAGACCTCTTGTCCTTTGATGAAAAAAATTCCAAAGGCCATTTCCCTGGTGTGGTAGCCATAGTGGGAATGCCACTTATGTTATTATTTGATGATCGTGGTAGGTTGGCTCATGATGAGACCCCCTATTCTTCGTGGAAAAAACTTTATTTTATTTTGATGAGTGTCTTTTTTTTTTTTTTTTAGGCTCTATCAAGGGAGGCTCATCTACTCCTTAAGAGTGAGGGATGGTGTAAGAAGTGTAAGAATCCCAAGTAATAATGTGTTCCTTATTATGATACGAAAGCAATTGTCATTCAAGTATAAGTGGATATATAGGGGAAAGAAACGAATTATGGTGGTTGATTAATTGTGAACAATTTTAAAGATGATTTAGAGAAATTAATCCAAAAGTAGTTCTCTAAAGTATGTTAAATGATCCACACAAAATGAAAAATTAGAACTAGTGCTGATGAAAATGAATTGGTGAAGGTCATACCCACAGGGGTGACTGATGTAATAATGGTATGCGTTGTTCATAAAGAATCGTGACTTTTGAGAAAAAGGAGAAGCAATAAAAACATAGAAGGAACAACAACTGTTCCTTTTGAATGAACAACGATATCCTAAAAAGGAACAACATGCATTTATAAAGGGAGAAACAATGTAATATAAGGAACGACAATCATTACTTTCAAATGAATGACAATTGTACGCAAAGGGAACAACAATCACACAAAGGGAACGACAGTTGTTCCATTCGAATGAAAAACAACTTTGCGTAAAGGGAACAACAATCGCATAAAGGGAACAACAGTTGTTCCGTTCAAATGGGCGAAAACATAAAATTTTGACATTTTAAGTGATTGTAAACCTCCCGCAGACATTTCTGTTTTAGTGAATCTAGGATTGATTAGTCATCAACTAAATTCATTCAATATTTATGGGTAGGTTTATTCGATAATCAAAGCACTGGATGGTTTGTTAGCTTTAGTGTTTTATTATAGTTGCCTATTTTTTGTTGCGGAACATGACATATTCATATTTTGTGAAAACAGGGTTTATATCCGACGATTTTTACGAAGTGAGGTAGGAGCAAGGAACAGAAAAGAGTGCTAATTATATTCATTATAATCATCTTTTCTAGTTTTTATTCTCTCAAGTGACTTCCCTAAAAAAAGTAAAAGGTAAAAACTCAATCAAATGTTGTAATGAAATATATATACAATATGTACAATGCTGATAAAAATCATCACTCATGAAGTTGAAGCTATTGGGTTACCTTCCCAGCCAACTAGAATCTGAACAATAGGGTCCTTACTTCTTGGCAGAATGATTCTTTTGAAGGCAGTTGATGGTAGAGTAATAGACGATGTCCATTTACCAGAAAAGGAGAACCATACCCATTGATGGTAATTAAAGTGACAGTTCCATTATTGTGAACTTCATTGATTTCATATGGTCCCAGCCACCTTGTCTGTAATTTTCCAAGAAAATCCTGAAATCTGGAATCATAGAGAAGCGCCCAATCACATTTTTGGAATGATTTATTATTGATATGTTTATCATGGCAGTTGTTAGGACCATATATTGTACCCTTTTTGCCCATATTTTTGCCATGGTTATACCCTCCATCATTTGTATTTAGACTTATATTATCATTCCACTTGATCACTCCAAGGTACATAACGTCCTTTCTCATTACTACACGTTTAATTTGTTTTGCATGATATTTTACATTACTTTTGGTCTTAACCATTGATTAGAAGTACATAAGTGTCTATATCTGCATAACAGTATTCAAGACCGATGCTGAAACACAGAACTGTTCAGTTGATGCTGAAACACGGAAGCTGCTACATAGTCCGAGGATGCATATGCCGAAACACGAAGCAGCTACATGGTTCGAGAAGGCAGATGCTGAAACATGGAGCTGTCACTCCATTCAGATATGCAGATGCTGAGACACGGTAGAGACCGCCACGATGCTGAAACACGAGCCCTGACAGTTAGCAGTCAAGGCCGACACAGTCAAAGGGCGCAATTCACATGGCCAAACAACCCGTGAATTGCGATACTGAAACAACATCAGCAGCTATGAGAAGAAGCTGTTACACCAGCCATAACAGCAATGCATCGTCAACTCCTGTATTAGAA
>JASDQU010102820.1:256976-325473 GCA_032191745.1 Picea mariana
TAAATTCTTTTGGAATTGAGCATATACAGTGCGTGGCTATCTTTGAAACAAAAGACTTCCCTGGGTTGATAATTTATGTTTCACTTGGTTGTTTGAATTTAATTAAGCAATTATAGTGACCAACAACAGTTAGCTCTATGTTGTTGAATAATATCTGTGCACTCAAGGGAGGATATGTGTGCTTTGTCCGACTCATTGAGCTGTTGTAGGCATTGTTTATGTGCCTCTATAAGATCCAATCCAATATCCTGGTCCATCCTTAGAGTTTTGATCTCAAGCTCAATTGGAAAGATAGGTTCTTTACCATAGACTAAATGATAAGGAGAGTATCCAGTGGTATTACACCATGTTGTACGATAAGCCCATAAGGCATTTGGAAGCTCGGTTTCCCAATTCTGATGGTTTGCTGAGTCTGTTTTTGTCAAAATTGCCTCCAAGACTTTATTGGTGCTCTCTACTTGTCCATTTTCCTGTGGGTGGTATGGAGAAGTAACTTTATCTGTCATATGATAATTTTTCAAGGTGGTCTTGATTCTATGAGCTGTAAATTGCAATCCTCCGTCAGTGATTACTTCTCTAGGTAATCCATAACATACAAACATTTTGAAAATAAATTTAATGGATACTTCCTCTGTTGCATTTGACAAGGCCTCTGCCTCTACCCATTTGGTCATGTAGTCTATTGCCACTAATATATAGGCCTTCTAATTTGACTTCGGGTTGAAGGGGCCAATGAAGTCCAGTGCCCATCTCTCAAAGGATTCTGGGACTACTTGTTCCCTTCGGGGCATTTCATAAGCTTGGCCTGGTTGACCCATCTTTTGACAGCTGTCGCAGGCTTGGACATATTTCTTTGAGTCTTTAAATATTGAGGGCCAATAGTAGTCTATTTGTAAGATCTTATGACCAGTCCTACAGTCTACAAAATGTCCACCACAGGGTTCATCATGACCTGCCTTCAGTATGTCGTAGATTTCGTCATCTCTCACACATCTTCGGATCTGTAGATCAACCCCTGTGTGGAAAAGATATCCACAAATCCAGGTGAATCGTGCATTGTGTTGGATGATCAATTTTCTTTCCCTTGATGATATGTGTGATGGTAGTTTCCTAGCTGCCAGATAATTTGCCACATCAGTGTACCAAGGTGGCTTAGTAGTGACAACAAACAGATGTTCGTATGGAAACTGGTCTTCAACTGTCAAAGAATCATTTGTTTTGGGTACACGAGACATGAAGTTTGCAACAAGATTCTCTCTTCTAGGTCAATCCTTGATGGTGATGTCGAATTCCTATAATAGTAATAAGCATCGAGTAACCCATCCATTAGTAATAGGTTTATTAGCTAAATATATAATAGTAGAATGATCACTATATAGAATAACCGGATATCCTGTTATATAGTGACGAAATTTATTAATAGCATGTATAACGGCTAAAAATTCTTTTTTTGTTACTGTATAATTTAATTCAGCGGGAGTAAGATTTTTTCTAATAAAATAGACAGCATATGGTTTCCTGTCTTCTTCCTATCCAAGGAAAACACCTATGGCGATATCTGATGCATCAATTGAGATGTGGAATGGTATTTTCCAGTTCGGTCCTCTCAGCACTGGTGCTGTTGAAATCATCTTTTTAAGTCCTATGAATGCCACATTACACTTATCAGACCATTGAAATTATGCATTACTAGTTAAATCATTTAAAGGTGCAACAATCTTTGCAAAATTTTCCATGAATCTGCAATAGTATCCTGAAGCGCCAAGGAAACTACGTACCTCAATTTGTGTACATGGTGTAGGTAGTTTAAGGATTACCTCAATTTTTGTTGGGGTCTACCCTGATTCCATCTGTAGAAATATAATTCCCTAGTACCACACCTTCAGTCATCATCATATGACATTTTTCATGACTCAAACATAATCTGGTAGCAATGCATCGTTCTAGTACCTTCTCCATATTGCTTAGAGCTTGATCAAAATCATTGCCATAAGGGGTGAAATCATCCATGTAAACCTCAAGCCCTTCATTAATCAGATCATAAAATATGCTTAGAATGGCCCTCTGGAATGTGGCTGGAGCATTACAGTATCCAAAGGGCAATACTCTGTATGAAAAGGTACCCCAGGGACATGTGAATGTAGTCTTATCTTAATCTTCTGGGGCAATCTGGATCTGATTATAGCCAATGAAACCATCTAGGAAGGAGAAAGACTTCTTCCCTACTAAAGAATCAAGGACCTGATCGATAAAAGGTAGGGGGAAGTGGTCCTTTTGGGTATCCTTGTTGAGTTCTCTGTAGTATACACAGATTCTCCATTTCCCATTCTTTTGGGGAACAATCACTAGTGGGGAGACCCACCGACTGTTCTAAATAGGATATATAAAATATACATCTAACAGTGTTTGTAATTCTTCTTTAATGATGTCCCTAAGGTGAGGATTCAATATTATTTGGGGCTTTCAGATGGGTTGGGCATCTTTCTCAATATAAATATGATGCGAGCAGAGTTGCAGATCTATGCCCTTCATGTCAGAATACTCCCAGGAAAAAGTCTGTTGATACTTAGAAAGGATCTGAATCAACTTGTGTTGTTGTTGCTCGTTTAGATTAGCATTAATATTCAGAACCCTCCCTCGTGCAATCTCAATTGGTTTGCTGTTATGAACAACGGTAGTGGGGATCTGTTGTTCCATCAATTCTTCCAACGGATCTCCCTGTGCCTCATTATCTAACACAACCTTTAGCATTTGGCATGTCAGGTTACTTACAATAGTTGGTCTATTAATGAAGCTGCTAATCACATCATCTTCTAGTTGATTCTTGAGTCCCAAAGATTCTTCCAGTGTGAGAGGGGATCATATATCATTTTCTGGATATCTAGGTGGTGGAAACTGCTGATGTATAATGGACAGGCATGGTTTAGCTAGAGGATACAGAATGATATTCTTTATAGCACCTCCTCTAGCAATGGTCATGTTGCATGTGTGACATCCTATATATGCATCTGATATTGCGAGCCATAGTCTCCCTAGTATTAATGGATGTCCATCGAGTCCATTTCTTGGGTTGATAATGAGGAAATCAACTGGATACTCCCAAGAGTCGACTGAAATTGCTATATCCTGTAATGTACCAACTGGTTTGACCACTGATCGATCAACCAATTGTAACATAATTGGAGTGGGTTCGAAGGATGTGAAAGCCAAGATGTTGCAAGTTTTGATGGTTAAGATATTAATGGTTGCCTCCAAATCCACTAGTGTATTTGGAAAATAAAAACCCTCTATCTGAACTATTACTATGGGATTCCCTGGGTCTCCATATTTGACTGGTTCCTATCTTCCTAGGATGAGATTAGAAAAGGCACCTACCACGTGAACAGTTGATGATGAATTCTTAACTTTCTTGACACGCTTCTTCCCACATAATTCCTTTATTGTCTTTGCATAGATTGGGATGTCTTGTAGAGCCTGTAGGAGTGGGATCTTAACACATAGATTCCTTATTTCCCCTATGATGTCAAAGTTAGGATACACGACTGGTTTTTCTATCATTAGTATTTTGGGGAACAAAGGAGGAGGAGTTACATCCTCATCAGGATTTCATTGCTCGACTGTGTTTCCTTCATGCTTTGTTTCTTCCGTGATGACCACAATCGAAGGTGTTATTGCTGGTTGTACATTATTTTCATTCTCCCGCTCTTGGTGAATGTTACTCCCTTCAGGAGAAATTATGCACCCTGACCTCAGCCAGAGTTCATTGCACCCTACAGAGTTGATTTCCCCATCCACATCCTCAATAATCTGCACATGTTGGGTTGGTCTATTATTGGGATTTGGGTGGGGTTGAGCTGGTAATTGAGGGCACAATTGCAGTTGAGGATTCTGGGGTAGTTGTAGTGGATCTTCCAAAGTGGATTGATTTTGAGGGGTCATCCCCATGGATTGATTGGTGATTCCCATGGGGCGCTGCCAATTTGGATTCCAATTGGGGTTTTGGGAAGCCATGTTGGACCACTATGAAGGATAGGGATTATTACTTATTTTTTTCCAAGATGAGGTAGGGTATTGCAAGTTAGGCTAGGTAGGATTTGCAGCTGGTTGAGTTGGACAAGGGGGATTTGTAGTTGGTTGGCTTGGATAAGTAGGATTTGCAACTGGATATTGCTGGGACTGCCATGTGGGGTTAGAAAATGGTTGACCCTGCCATGTGTTTCCAAAATTTTGCTGTTAATTATATTTCCTAGAAAAGAAAGAGGAAGGATCTTGTAGTGTACCTTGGGGATGAGTCTGCCATTGGCGACGTTGGGCTATCAAATATACTAGTTTTGTTTCCTCTTATGCCTCTTTGAAGACAACGTTTAATCCCGAGAGCGATGGGCATTGATCTGTTGTGTGGTCTTTAGCACAAATAGCACACACCCGAACCACAACCAAAGGACATTCCCTCAGACCATGTTTCTTTCTACATTGGTGGAAAAATATGGCCAAGGATTGTTCTGCATCTGCCTATTTCTGTTTATCCTGCAAGACATCTAATTGTGTAGTCAGAGTGCTCAGAATGTCAGTTTTGAAATTTTCTAAGAGATTACCGACTTCTTCTCGGGTAAAACCCCGCTGGTAATATTGCTACTTCTTGTGAGGGGAGCCCACCTCCCTGATCTGGTCCGTTACTTCCACGCGAGCACCTCATGCACAATTGGACAATGTTATCATAAGTTTCTTGATAAATATCACCCTTTCCGATTAAATTCAATGTTTCTACCCATTCGTCCTTCATTCCTTTTATCAAGGTGGCTTTGAGTACCTCACCTGGTAATGTGCCATAAGGAGATCTTTTCAGATTGTATTGAAACCTTTCAACATATTCTTCTAATGTCTCATTTTCCTTTGTATTCATTTGAAAATTTTCATCTTTTAGATCTATGGTTCTACAATAATCCTAATATTTTGTTAAGAAGGCTTGTTTCATTTCATCCCATGAGTTTATAGTTCCCCCTCCCAATCCCATAAACCAGCATAAAGATGCTCCTTTCAAGGTAGAAGGGAAAAGATTCAGTTTCTGGGGTTCAAAGGTGTAGTCATATCCCCTACACATGACATCAAATTCAAATAATAATGCATCAGGGTCTTCTGAAATTAATCCATGAAAGGTTGGCAGATTTTGTAATGGGATTGATTTCATGGGTCCATTAGCAACCAGATCGACTATCAGGTACTCCAAAGTGGAGGTCTGGGCTCATGGTTGATTTGGTTGTGCCATTTGGTTGAAAATATGCCAATAATCTTTAGGAATTTCTTGGCCTGGGTGTTCTATTTGAGGTGATTGGTTACTTGATCCCCTAGGGAATTTAATCGTACTACCTCTATCTGGGATTTTAGGTATACCTTCTCCTATCATAGGAGAGCCAGGATCAAGTGGTGGTGATGGGTTTGCCTTAGAAATCTCACTGGTCTCCCCTTCTCCTTCCTCTAGATTACAAGAGTTCCCCCCGTCTAAAGGGCCGAGAGGTGGAAGATCTGTATTTTAAAAATTTGTTCAATCCCTTTAGTTCTGCTATGAACCTCGGCATGGGCTGTAGTTGGTGAATTTGCTATCTAGGAGATTCAGGTAGAACCTCTTCTGGGTCCAACCGAAGCTTGGCATTCATCTTTTCGGATGACTTCGTCTATGAAAGTGCTTCTTCCAGGGGCCACCGAGCCCTGGGATTTTGTATTTTTTGGTGGGGTTTTTGTTTTTTCAGGTTCCTTCTTCTTAGTCATGCACAATTCACACAAAATTATAAGTACCTAAGTGACCTCTATACATCATCTAGAGGTAGGCATTGGCACAAGTGTTTTACTTGTTTCCTGCATAGGTTATTACCTTCCGTCTTCAATACCTCATCGTCCAGAGATGCAACCTATGCTACCTTTGACACTCTCCCTGAAAACGATGCCAAAATGTTGGGATCTAAAGATGTCCTAAAAACAGCCTTAGATAACATTAATTTATCAACTCGAAGATTCATCTTTTTGTCTCAATAATGTCAACAAAGTCTATGCAGATAGCTGTAGAGGCTAAAGTCGTGTAGTTAAAGTAAATCTAAGTTTATCAAAAATCAAGTTCCTCACACATTCATTAAAACTCTGAAACTAATATCTTAACAGATTTGAAATCTAATCTACAACATGATGTGAATTTAAAGGAATTAATTGAATTGCTGAATTGATCTAATTAAGAGACAGTAATTGAATTCATGAAAATCTTGATAAACTGATCTATTGGCAATCATTTAACCTGTTGAAAAAGAAGTAGTGAATTATATCTATGAAAAGGAATAGTGAATGTACTTAACTGAAAGGAACAACAATTGTAATCTAACCGAAAGGAACAACAAATGTAATCTAACCGAAAGGAATAGTAACTAATAATTTAAGTGAAAGGAACAACAAATGCTAATTTAAGCGAAAGGAACAACAAATGCTAATTTAAGCGGAAGGAACAACGCGTATAATAATGAGAGGAACTGTCAAGCAGTAAACTACAACAATGGAAACTGGAACAACAATCGATAACATTCAATTGAAACACCTATCTTCTATAAGCAAACAACATAAAATCATTAACACACTCATGCATTTATCTTAACTATTGCAAAAGAGATTTAATTCACAGAATAGAAGTAAAACTGATATAATTATAGATTGAGACAATAAATCCTTTAGACTGGGCCCTTGGTCCTTAGAATCACTGCTGCTAGAAACTCAGTATGCAAAAATGATGAAAAAGATTAATGCTTGTATTAATTCCATAACTGGTACAATATCTACAAAAACTGCTCGCGCAAAGCAATTCCGAGTTCTGAATGTTTAGAAATAATTCTTCCCCTCTTCTCTCATTCATTACCCTCTATATATTACAATGATATGGGTAAATTAAGCATTCCTAAGGATCGAGAGATCCTCATGATTGCTTTTACTATTTATAAGGTTTACAAAATATGGAATCAATCTTCCTCCAAACTGCTTTGCGCCTCATGTCTTCAATCTTCAACAGTCTTCGTATATTCAAAATCTCCTTAACTATCTTGGGTTTGGCAATATTTATCCATTCCTGCACTAAAGTCAAACAATTCCAACCGAATATTAGAATTTATCTAACATTACTCAATAATATTTCTAGAAGACATTTTAATCATTTTCTATCCTAATTATTCCTAATTAACAAAAAAAGTCAATCAAGATTTCATCACGAACCATAGAAATAAGGAGGATATTTGTACCTTTTTCTCAACTCAACACTACCTCATCAATGAGTTGGAGAAGGACTGTCGTGAAGCGCAGGACCAAGGCTACAAATTTCACTTCATTTGGTTGTTGATTTTAATCGCATTTGTCGCCTAGAAAATGCCGGAAGGAGCAACCTTCCCAGAAGTTGAGCCATCAGAACCATTGGCCGTGAGGTTCACCACCTTGTGGTACATGAACGATATGGAGAAGCAATGGCAGTCGAATGATGTATTCAATACCTACTACATACAGTTGACACATGCCACTTAAGCATTTCCGCGGATGACCCCAAATACTTTTCATTAATACAGGCCACTAGCGAAGTTCCACGCATACCGACACTACATCACTGCGTGCAAGTTTGAAAGTAAGGATGAGATGAAATTGTACTATAAATTGACCGATGAAGACATGGAAGAGATTACTAAAGAATGGCTAGCTGAATTCCTTGTACCAGTCAAAGATGCAGAACTCTCCGACCCTGACATCATCAGAATTCCTTTGGTCACCCGGACTGAGTATGATGGACACAACAACGCAAAGAAAAATAATAACAAGGAGGAAGTGCATGACATAGACAGTGAGGAGAAGGACAACGCATCGGAGGAAAATTCACCTGGCTCAGCTGCAGGAGGATGAGGAGACAAAGTAAACCAAGAATAAGAAAGAGAAGAAGACCAACAAGAAAAGGGTGAAGTGACACTGCCAAAGGATCCCCTTACAGAGGCTGAGACATCAAAGAAAAGGAAGGTTTCTCTGTAAAAACCCTCAACATGGAAGAATTCCCGAGCCAATAAGATTAGTCACAGAATGTGCTCATAGTGGATGATATCGAGCTCATCATCACAGTCGTTGAGGATGATTCAAAAGACATCTTGTAAAGACATGGATCCAAGCAGGAGTCGATGTATGAACAAATAGATAAGGATCTCAGAGACATCCAACAAGCTATCCATTCAAGCCGTGTAGTGCCAACTGCACCTTCTTCAACAAAGAGTGTAGAATTGGGGGATGAACCCACCCAACTACACACATTAGAAGATGAAAAAGAGGCTCGAATTCATCGAGTCCAAGAAGAAAAAGAGCAGACCACAAAAGACATGAATAAAGAAAAGGAGGAGGCATTAGTGCAACTCTGAACTGTGCAGAAAGAGAAAGATGAACTCAGGGTGATGTTCAAAGAGGAAAAAGAGAAAATCCAGAAAGAGAAAGACCAGCTACTCGCGGAGTAGATTGGGGTTAAAGAGGCAGTGACTAGAGCACTCTGCTTTGTGCCAAGCTTGGCACAGGAGGAAATAGAGTCAATTGTAATGCAAGTGGGGAAGCTCACTGAAGGCATTCAATAGCTTCAAGTACATATCATGGAGCGAGAAATCCAAGTAGTACCTATCACTCTGCAAGAAGTGCAAGATCAGAGAAAAGAAGCTACCAGGAGCGCAGTAGAAAGAATCAGGGCATTGGCTTCAGAATGTAAGCAATTAAGTGATTGAAGTGCGCAGACTTATGAGCGCCTGATAGAATATCCGGAGCTGAGGAAATTGGAAGCACATCTCTAGGAGGTGAAGCAACATGCGTCTACAGTGCAAGCATAGATGAAACTGCTTACTACAGTTGAGAAGATGAAGAGGTCATAGGAGCAGCACGCAGTTCAACAGTAGGTCACTTCCATCCAGAGAAGAGTTATGGAGGTGACATAGGGACTCCAGCCGATGCAGGATGGGCTTGCACACTTTTTGAAGAGATTGAGGGACAAGGCTCACAGTTGGAACATGTGGTCGCAATAGTGGAACAATGCCTGGAAGGGACTGTCACCAAGCAAGTAACTCAGGGGTTCAACGAGTAGGAGGCTCTAGAAAAGGATCAAGTTGAGGCAGCTCGAATGAAGCTCGAGGCCTTCGAAGCAGTATTACCCAGATCAAAATGACTCAGGACGAGTCACGGGTGAGTGTTGGGGGCCTGTTGGCCCTTGAACAAGTTTTGAGGAAACATCAGTCATGTTTGACCATTTTTGGGACCTTGACAGTTTGTTCGAAGATGGAGCACCCAAGCGAAGCAGAGATTGCGGGATCTTGCCCATTTTTATAGGATTTTTGGGCCTTTTGGGCTATTAGGGTTTATGTAATGGGTATGGGATGTCGGACCATGGGTTTACCCATGTTTAGGCCTTTTTGTAATGTATAAATAAGTAGCTAGGCGATGTAAGTAGAAGTCATTAGAGGTCATGGGATTAGTGCATGACTAAAGTATGTTAAGACTTATAGAGCTAAGTGCAAGTGATTGTAAGAGACTTTGTGCACAAACTGTGTAAGGCTTTGTGCCCTGACCTAATTTGGGGAAGGGTGATCTGGCAAGGTGTGCACAAATATCCTGTCCTTTGTGGAGTTGGCTCTGTGGCTTTGTGCACAGAAGCAGGGAATGTAATAAGCTTGAATACTAATAAAGAAGAAGAAGAAGTTGGTGGACATAGCTCCACACTGGGGTGAACCACGTATATCCCGTGTTGATGTGCATTGTGTTGAAATAATGTAACTGTAAAGTGTATTCTTATTATTATTTGATATATTATGCATTGGATCAATCCCCATTGTGGATTGATCATGTCGGCTATTGTAAAAGGACCAAATCCCCTTTTGTGGATTGGTCATAATGTAATTGTAATAGAAAAAAGAATAAGTCGGCCCCATAATATATTTAAGAGGCCCCAAAATATAATAAAGGTGGTTATAACCACCCAGTTTGAGAAGTCGGCCCTGCCAGTGANGGAGAAGAGAGAGAGAGAGAGAGAGAGAGAGAGAGAGAGAGAGAGAGAGAGAGAGAGAGGCACATCTTTAGGAGAGGACTTTTTGTATTTGCTTAAGTTATCTCTTGGAATTGTATTGGCTATCTATAATAAGGAAGTTTTGCTCAGTTTTCTTCCCCTAGAGGGTTTCCCAAGATAAATGCTGTGTCTCTTGTGATTGTGTATTTCACAGCGATCTTGTATTATGCTATTGTTATCTATTGAAATGCAAAGAATTATAATAATGGCTTAAACATTAACACTTTGTGCAATGTTATTCATGTTGTTTATATATTTATCTACTTAGTGCACTGATCTTGATGTATGTTAGATAGATGTATGGATGCTTAGTTCTCTATTGATGGTAAATGAATGATAGATCTGAGTTAATGCTATGTGCTTAGAAGTGTTTGATGTGATTATTACCGCGATGTTCTGTACTTAGGGTTTAATCTGCGATGTACATGATAATCATAAACTAATGCATATTGTTGTTTAAGTGCTTTGTTAGGTGTTGTAACCACATATCTGTGTCCTAGCTAGGTTGTAGACACCTGAGTCCTACAACCCCCCCTGCCTCTACCTCACGTGGGACTTCATCTGCTTCGCAAGTGTTGCCGAAAGGGCCGATAGTTAGGGTTTTGTTGGTGTGTTGTTGAAGCGTTGAACTCTGAGTCTACCCCTGTGCCAAAAATCACCAAACTAACCATTAAGAAAGAGGGGATATACACCCCTATGCCTACTCCTAATAGGCCTTGGGAGTCCATCTCCATGGATTACATGTATGGTATACCTTCAACCAAGCATGGTAATGATTATTTCTTTGTGGTCATTAATTGATTCTTGAAGATGGAAGTTTTGACACCCTGTAAGAAGAGCATCATAGCTGAGGTCACTTCTAAGATCTTTTTTGAGTGTGTTTGGTTTCATTTCAGGATACCACATATTATTATTTCAGATCGTGATAACAGGTTTTTGAGTACATTTTGGTCCTATTTCTGGTCATTGATGGACACCAAGCTCACCAAATCAACTGCCTTCCACCCCCAAACCAATGGATAGATGTAGGTAGTCAACATGATGATTTTTCATATCCAGAGAATGTACAACTCCAAACATCCCTGCACATGGGATGAGAGTCTTCATTATGTTCAACATAGATACAATTGATCCCTTCATATATCTATTGGAAACAACCCTTTTCAGGTGTGCTTGGGGTTCCAACCATTGGCCCCAATTGACGTAGCTCTGTGCATTTCATCCACACAAGAAGAATCTACCTATGCTCAAACTGAGGTTGATAAGGCAACCATATTTGTTGAAAATATTCAACAAATCTGCCAACAGTTCCATGACATATTGGAGAAAGCCAATGAAAAGTACAAGCAACGACATGACAAACATTGGGTTCCACACAAGTTTTTGGTTGGTGATACAAGATTAAATATACACGATTCAAAATGCAACTCAATTTTCTTAAAATTTCCAGCTAAAAATAAGTTAAAAAATCTAGGAAACACAAGAAATCTTTTTAAAAAAAGACAAGCAAATTGACATCAAACCCAGGCTAAAGATTGTAACAACAGAGACTAGTACTAGATCAAGAAACCCCTGAATAGTATGATTTCAATCAGGGAATAGGTTGACTACCTCTTCTTACTGAAAAAATTTCTTGACACATGCACGCTACTAACACTTAAGCAACCTGCGTATGTACGCGAGTTGTCTATAAGTAGGGTGCATATGTACGCGTGCAGACCCACTGAAGGCCGCGTACACCTCTGTAACTTCTCAAAAAAAAAAAGAAAACTAACAGTCATGCAGATAAGGCAGGGACTACTGGTATGGTAGAACAAAATCCCTTAAAGACTTAGAAACTTACAGAAAACTCAAAAAGGCAATCAAAACCAATTAAAACACCCAAAACGATATCCCCTAAAAACCCTAGAGGCTTCCCTAGTATGGTCATCAATTCTTCTTTAGTGGGAAAACCCCCCTATGGACTACACTAGGGTTCATTCGTGCATGCAGAGATAACCGTCTAAAGTCTCCTACTTTTAACAACTATCCCAACAATACCCCACATTCATGCATAAAATACAAAGTATAAGGATCTAGTAATCTTACCTTAAACTCCGCATCTGGTGTCGATCCTTTTGCGTTCGGTCACTTCTTGACTGCAAGTCTCCTCCCAAGGCTGACCTGCATTCAACAAAAGACAAACATGAAACTATGAACACACATATTATATATGAAATAGTGAGCTAGATGTCATAACAAAATGTAAATCAAACATGAATATTGAACACATCATATGGCGGGATGGAAAAAGTACTTCTTTATATTAATCTCACAAAGTCACTTACAAAATGAGATCGACGAATGCTCCTCGAACCCGGTCCTGGGATCCTCTTTACCAAGCTCCAACTGATTCCATGTATCCTTCTTCTCTCACACTTCTCTCTAGAGAATGGGCATAGGATTATGAATGAGGAAAAATGAAAGAATAGGGAATTCTCGCTCAAAACTCACAATGTGGCTGCAAATTCTTGGGGAAAGGGGGGAAAATGAAATGGGTAGAGTTTCATTGTTGCTATGTTTCTCCTTGGAATAAGACCCCAACACCTCCTTTTATATGACAAAAGGATGGTTATTCAGTTGGGTCACGGGCTATAGGCGGTGGATTAGTTGGGAAACCACCCAATAGCCCGTAATCTCAATGAATCCCTTACAAATTTTTATTTTTGCAACTTTTGTGGGTATACATAGGCTGTAATGGTGCAGCTAGCGTACGTATGTGGGAAGTAATGGTGCAGGGCACGTACATCTTCAAAAATGGTGTTTTTAAGAAGAGTTGTTCAGTGTTGGCTTGAAAAAAATAGTAAGTAAGATGGCCTGATGCCAGGTATGCATGTATAGTGAAATTTAGGGTTATAAAAGGGGGATGAATGATCTAGGTGGATATCAATGTCCACCCACCTCTTCCACTAACTCAATGTATCTCTATTTTCTTAGTAGTTTTTCTAAGGTTTTTCAGGTCCCAATATTTCAGGGCCATTTTGAGGTCCTAAAAAGTGTTTTTTGGAAATTCGAGGGGCCGGGGGTTGATATGCAATACCTTTTCCTTAGAAACAAGTTGTAATCCTTGTATATTTATTTCCAATGATCTATCTTTGATCCGAAAATATCTTTTAATGGCCGTGGTTGAGTTATTAATTGCATGTGTAATAAACCATTTATGAAGCTGAACCAAAGAGGATGAATTTAATGAAGAAACATAGCAGCCATAAAACAATATACATATTTGAACATAATCATTAAGACCAAAAAATCATAACACAAGTGTGATATCGGAGTTCGGAAAAATCCACCTACGTCTCTGGGCCTTTGTCTTCAGTGAGGGAGGCTTTCTTTATTCAACATTCAATGAATTACAATCTGCATCAAAATTACATAATATAGGGCTCTGACTGACTCAACTGTATTCTGATCTATCTTAGAAACTTGACGCAACAGACGACCCTGGAAAAGGAGTAGTATAACTCCCAGAAACTGCCTCCAAAGCTCAGCTACTCTGCACTGCTAAAGACTACTTGACCTTGGCAAGTCTTTCCTCGACTTGCTTCAAGATTTTTTGTTTCTTCTTGCTTTTTTAAAACCTCACAATGGCTTGTTTTATATATCCATGAGGTAGAGGGATCAAATCCCAACATCCCACTTCTTGTGGAACTCAATTTGGCTCAATATCCACCAAGATATGGCAAAATAACCAAAATTGCCCAAAAATTAGTGAGAAAGTCACTAAACTATAGGTTTAAAACCCATTTTAGTTTTAATATGGCTATAAACCCCCATAATAGGCACGTGCCCCTAATTGTATGGTCACATGGCAACAAAAAATGGCCAAGCGCCAACCCAAAGGGCTGTGCGCTGGCCTTTACTCCGCAGGTATAGGTCACATGGTGGTTATAATAGAACCACACCCTTAAACATATGCACCAAACCATCAATTATAGTTTGGGTCCTATGGGGTGACCTGTGGATAAGCCCAAAACTGTGGGGTTGGCGCCAACCGTTATAACCCTCGCATGCCTTCATATACACCGGTCACATGCAATACATATAACCGACGCCTCTAACATACACTTTACCACACTTTAAATATACCAAAGTGGGTTGTATAACTAAGTCACATGCTTGGTGAAATGGCACCTGACTTGTTCCCAAGGCGTTGCCTCCCGATGGAGGTCGCGAGTTCGAAACTTGCGAACTCAACAATTTTTGAAACAAAACCAATGAACCAGTAATCAGGTGCCACATGGTAGCCCATGTCTAGGTCACGTGGCACCACCACATTTTCCAATACCTTGCCACTTGTCATCTTCTGGATGGTCCACATGTCTGTACACTTTCCCAGTCAGTAACCGCCACATTTGCACACCTGTCTGCCACGTGTCAACTGACCATATAGGCCACCTATACAAGTGGGCCACATGTCACCCTTTCACTGGTGACATGTGTCACCTTCTGGTTGGTCCACGTCAATTGTATGACCTATCAACTATACCTATTCCACATGTAACGATGCCATGTCAGCATGATGACATCATGCTGACGTCAACGTTGACTTTTTGACTGTTGACCTATTGACTTTTTGAACATAACGCGATATCAGGAGCATATGACGTCCATTTGAGCTTGTTCAAATTGTGTTGGATTCATATCGAGGAGGCCTACGCACAGGGTTGTTTTGACACCACTATGAGAACATTGATTTTTAGCCCTTTCTGAGCCCCATCAAGTTCTTGAATACAAGTCTGGATCACGCCTTCCCACTAAGGACCTTTTGGTCCCCAAAAGGTTAAAAAAATGGACTTTGACTGATTACATACTCATAAAGAGAAAACAAAAACACGATGTTGTACAAAAAAGATGTTATAATAGGTCATCATTTCAACATGTGTGATTACATTAATGGAAGCAAGATACAATGAAGTTGAGACATCCACTTCTAGAAAAACCAAGTGGCTAGTTTCTTTCCTTCACGGTGTTCCTCTTGCCTCACTATTAATCCTTATTCCTTCATGAGTGCATATGCAATCCTTTTGTCCTTCTTGGGATGAAACTCCGGATTAAGCTTCCAACAATTATTCTTTTGATGTCCACTCTGGTTGAAAAACGTGTAATGAGTTTTTGGCATCCATACCTGTTTAACCTTCTCTTTCTTCCATTGTGGAGTTGAGTCTTTATGTTGTGTTTCCTTCCTGGTCGACATAGGCTTCCTATACAAAGTTTGTCTCTTCCAACACTTGGCAACACAATGCTTGGGTGGATGATAATAAGTACATGGATAAAGATTCCACAAGTTTCAGATTACTTGATTATGCTTATTATAATCAAAAGAAGAATTGGTAAAAACATGACCATTATACCTTCCATGTTGATATTCACTTTGTTTTGGGGATGAATTTCATTCACTACCACAATCCTGAAGTTTTGCACCATTACCTTTTGTGGAGTGTTCTTGCAATGTCTTAAACTGGCCAGTTGAAGCATTACTTGCTTCCGAAGTTTTGGAGCCAATATTGGAGGATGATCCAAGTTCCACTTCGCCATATCCCAATCCTAAATATTGAGGCCTTTCGATAACCTCAATAGGATTAACAATACCTTGACCCTTACATCCAAGGCCCTTTCCTTCTTCATATCCCATCTTGGTTAGCAATCTCAAACCTACACCTTTTGTATGTTTTTCAAATGCACCAAAACCATCTTGATGGAAATTATGCGAAAATGATGAAGGACCTTCACTGCATACCTCAGATGTGTTTTCTGAAATAGATGTAGAAGGCACTTCCTTCAATCCTCCTTTTCCTTTGTTGTTGTTTGAAGCATTCACTTGAATCAAACTTTTTCATTCCAAGTAGTCTTCATACAACACCTTCACATCTCGGCCATGGAAAACATTGAATTTTTGAACTCCTTCTCATCTTGAGAAAGTCCTCCTATAGATGTCATTTGCTCCCTTGAGATGATCTCTTCCCTGGTTAATATGCAAAACTCAAATTCCAAATTTCAACTAGCTCTGATACCACATGATCCAAAAATATCTTTTAATGATTGTGGTTGAGTTATTAATTGCATGTGTTAATTAACCATTTATGAAGCTGAACCAAAGAGGATGAATTTAATGAAGAAACATAGCAGCCATAAAAAAAATATACAGATCTGGACATAATCATTAAGAACAACAAACCATAATACAAATGTGATAACGGAGTTCGGCAAAATCCACCTATGTCTCCAAGCCTTTGTCTTCAGTGAGGGAGGCTTTCTCTATTCAATATTCAATGCTTTACAATCTGCATCAAAATTACATCATATAGGGATCTGATTGACTCAACTGTATTCTTCTCTTTCTCAAAAACCTGACGCAACAGACGACACTGAAAAAGGAGTAGTATAACTCTTGGAAACTGCCTCCAAAGCTCAGCTACTCTGCACTGCTCAAGACTACTTGACCTTGGCAAGTCTTTCCTCGACTTGATTCAAGATTATTTGCTTCTTATTTCTTGTTTAAAACCTCACAATTACTTGGTTTATATATCCATGAGGTAGAGGGATCAAATCCCAACATCCCACTTCTTGTGACACTCAATTTGGCCCAATATCCACCAAGATATGGCAAAATAACCAAAACTGCCCAAAAATTAGTGAGAAAATCACTAAGCTCTAGGTTTAAAACCCATTTTAGTTTTAATATGGGTATAAACCCCCATAATATGTGCACGCCCCTAATTATACGGTCACATGGAAATAAAAATGGTCAAGTGCTAGACCAAAGGGCTTCGTGTTGGCCTTTACTCCGCAGGTATAGGTCACATGGTGGTTATAATAGAACCGCACCCTTAAACATATGCACTCAACTATCAATTATATTTTGGGTCCTATGGCGTGACCTATGGATAAGCCCAAAACCGTGGGTTTAGCACCAACCGTTATAACCCCCGCGCACCTTCGTATACACTAGTTGCATGCAATACACATAATCGTGGGTTGGGGCCTAGCTCCAACCCTTTTCGCCTCTAACATATACTTTACCACACTTTAAATATAACAAAGTGGGTTGTATAAATAAGCCACATGCTTGGTGCAATGGCACCCAACTTGTTCCCAAGGCGTTGCCTCGCGATCGAGGTCACGAGCTCGAAATTTGTGAACTCAACAACTTTTACAACAAAACAAATGAACCAGTAATAAGGTGCCATGTGGCAGCCCACGTCTGGGCCATGTGGCACCACCACATTTTCCAATACCTTGCCACTTTTCATCTTCTGCATGGTCGACATGTCTGTACACTTGTCTAGTTAGAAACCACCACATTAGCACACCTATCTGCCACGTGTCCATTGACCGTACCGACCACCTGTACGAGCATGCTAGGTGTCACCCTTTCAGTGGTGACATGTGTCACTTTATGGCTGGTCCACATCAAGTGTACGACTTGTCAACTATACCTCTTCAACATGTCACACTGCCATGTCAGCATGATGACGTCAACGTTGACTTTTTGACTGTTGACTTTTTGAACAAAACACGATATCAGGAGCATACGATGTCCGTTTTTTCCCGTTCAAGTTGCGTTGGATTTGTATCGACAAGGCCTACGTACAAGTCCATTTTGATGCCATTTTGAGAACATTGATTTTTAGGCCTTTCTGAGCCCCCATCAAGCTCCTGGATCCGAATCTGGATCAATATTGTGCCCCAACAAATATCGTATGCAAAAGTTACACCCCCGAGAAGTTGACGTATCAACTAACCACCTCGAGGCCCATAATACTTTTGGTGCTTCATATTCTAGGGTTAGGGTTTTTGATGTTTAGGTTTTTTTCCTCTTTGTATTTTAGGATTCATGATAAAAGACCCTTTGCAACCTCTTTGTAATCATCTTGCTGTGATTGAGTGTAGCCGACATCTCTTTCTCTTCAAAGATAAGATACCACTATTCTAGCCACTTTGTGGCTACAATATTCTAATATTTTATTCATTAATAGAAGTTGGGTTTCACTGTATTTATGTGTTCTCTTCTATAGTTTTGTTTGTATCTCATTTTGTTCTTAATATAATCTGGATCAATGAAAAATAAATTTTAATTTATTTTAATAGTTTTTTAAATTAGTTTTATTTTATTTTATTGTGAGCTACAATGAAGTATTGAAGAGATTGTAATGTCTGTCAGGTAGATCCCATTTGTGATTATATTGAAAATATTTTATGCTATACTAAATTACAAAATGCACATCACTTCTCTCAATGCAATCAATATGCCCTCTAAATAATATCATTTGTGTGATTGTTTTCTAGAAAATATATATCATAGTGTACTTGTATATGATCATCTTAATTTAGAGATCCCAATTGTTCCCTTACTAGGGAAACTTTCCATGGATGGCATATGGGTTTTGATTTACAGAAGCAAAGATTAGTTTGATGTGAATGATACAATTTTCTATTGCTTAATCCTCTGTAATCCAACATAAATATTTGATATGTTTATGTACATATTCCTTTTTCTTTTGTCGTGTTTAAAATATGCGTTGTCTATGGCATGCATGAAATGGAGGTTTGGAATTTTCCATACCTTTAATTTGGACATGTACACTGGTTAACAATCTGGATTCCTCTTTGAAACTAAAAAAAATAGTTCCCTATAGTGTATGGTTTCAAGGAAAGCACGTAAGGTTTAATATAAACAATATTGAAGTAATCACACAAACTTGTAATCGTTTAATTAGTTCCATTTGAATTACTATTGAAGAGATGCAACTACATTAAAAAATTATCATGATGATGTTTTTGTAGGTGACAATATGGGAAATATTTTATCATTCATAATAGTAAACTAAGAAGTTTGATTTTTAAAATATGTAAATTAAAGAGGCTTGGCCAACTAATTATAGCATTGGTAAATAAAACATGACTAACTATTTGGGTTGTACAATATAGTTAGTTCTTCTTAAGGTGATAATAATTGCTTCTCAAGTTTACTCTATAGATTGTACTTTGAGCATTATTTGTATTGCATTAATAACTTTGTCCAACATAAAATAACTAAATTAATTTTACATAATTTTTTCATGTTGTCTTCTATTGGGAAAATAGTTTTGGCCATGCATACCATCTTTTGAATGGAATAAGTAGTGGATATAACATTCATTGTTGACAAAAAAAAAAAAAAAAACTCCATTTGAATTGATGGAATTTCTATTAGTATGGAGGTTCCCTAACCAATGTTCCATGCACAGACTAAGTGTTGTGGATGGTTATGGACCCAAGGGGTTAGGAGTTGGATTCTAGGAGTGATATTTACAATATTAAAAAGAAATATTTGGATCTCTATGCATGATGTATCTTTTCCCTCTTAAATTCATTGCTAAGAGTTATTGCATTTATCAATATTCCCCTTGAAGACCTTTTTTCCTTGCTCACAACTGTAATGAGAATTTTGGAGATTCTAATAGAGGAATGTCATAAACATATTAATTTTATATTGTTAGTTTTAGCATGGGTCTTAATCTAGTTTTTATTATGTTTTGTAGAGTTTTGTTTTTGTAGGGTCAATATTTCATACAATACACTTGCCAACTCTATATTAGGTAGACGACCCTCTATTTTAAGTACTTTTAACAACTTTTCCTAAAATTTCCTTTGTTTGTACTTAGAAGAAAAACTACATTGTTTTAATGACATATGAATATGGATGTAACATTTTTTTCCAATATCATCTCCAATATCATAGCAAGAAGATGTAAACCAATCGTATATCATGCAATAGTAGATGAGTAATTTGGTTTCTGAATGGTAGACAAATCCATGATTCCATGGGTATTCTTAGGAAGGTTTGCATTCAATTAAGGTAAGAACATGCCTTCATTCATCAAATTAAATCCATCTAAGGCTTATAAGTTGGTACTATATAATATTAATGATGCTACATGTGGGTCTCTATGGTGAGTTTGTTCACTAGGTAGAAGGATGTTATTCTTTTGATTCTTTTTCATTGCTCATTAATGGTTCTACCACTTTATTCTATTCCTCTAGAGGATTGAGGCAATGTTTCCCCATATCTCATGTTCTCTTAATATTGTTTGTTTAAGGTTTAATTATATGTTTGATTCACAAGAAATCCAATGGATCTCTCAGAGGGATAAAGGTGTGTCACGACTTTTCCCTTGCACACCTTTTTGTCACCAATGTGTATTGTTAATAGATGGGCCCATGAGAGATGATTTGATATGCCATAAATCTCTAGAACTGTATAAAGCTAATGGGATGGGGGTCAATGAAATAAATTCCTCCATTATGTTTCATAAGATGATGTTGGGTCATAATTCTATTGAGGCTTTACTAACTTTCCAAGAAATAGAGTTTTGCATGGGCCTCAAATATTTGGGCTTTAATTTGAAGTCAAATGAATATGGTTTTATGGATTGGCTATGGCTATATAGTGAAATTGAAGGCATGACCTACTCTTGTTATATTGGATGTCTCTCTATTGGGGGAATATTAACACTTGTAAATGTAGATTTAGAGGTAATTCCAATGTATTTGCAATCCATGGCCTAATCACTATAGGGATTCATCTCAAGATTAGTATAAATATTCTTGGTTTCCTATGGACATAGAAAAATGAGAACGACAGAATGGCACTGGTGAGATGGGACATGCTGGGAAGGCCATAGAAGAATGGGATCGAGCTCAAGAATATATTTCACTTTGGAAAGGCTCTTGCAACTAAGAGCCTATAGAATATTTTGACTAGAGAAGGTTTATGAAAGGAGGTGATTACTTAGAAGTACATAGAACCATTATCTATATATTAGTGGATTAGAAGCCCAAATCATAGATGTCAAAATGCCTCCATTTAATGGAAATCCTTAGTACAAGAATTCTCATTGGTGGGAAATTAGCTTCTGTAGAAAGTTGGGAATGGTTCATATATTTTCCTTGGTGTTAATACATTTATTGGTAGTAGATATGACTATAAGATATCCAATAGTTTAACTACTAGCCTAAGGCACAATAACATGCTATCTTTATCTAATGCTCGAGTTCCTAAAGCTGTTAATTTTTGGAGATGAGGATGGAAATTGGAAGGGGACATTGGTTTGGTTGGACTCCATGTTGAGAAGTGTTAAGCACATGTCCATAGGATCACCTCCAATTTCATTAAACTTAGGGATGAATATGGCTAGATGGTTTGGTCAAAAAACCTTGTTGGGGGGTTTTATATTGTGATATTGGATACTCTATGATACTCATACATGGACATGTTTTGGATGTAAAATGATGGTGGAACATGTAATGGAGAATAATAGCGGCTCTTAAAACTATGTTCTTTATGTGGATGGTGATTTTCAACAAAGTTCTAAGTTGGGACATCTTATTAAAAAATCCTTTGAGGGTGCATGTATGTGTCCCATGAATCGATGTACCTTTCAAGCCATTGTTCATATGCTTGTACAATTTTATTTCTCCTTAGAACTATGGGTAGTGAATGGAGATGTTGGTTTGTGAGTTGGAAACAACTTGGACGAGGTACTCAAGTCATGGTGGGAGGATGATAGGGTAGAAAAATATGAAACACTTCCTTTGATTCTATGCTTGGATTTCTAGCTAATAAAAATGCCATGATATTTGAATATGTGAACAAAATTCCCCTAAAGGTTTTTGTTAGTGTAAAGTAGGAAATGTGTTTTTACTTGTTTTATGTATGATTATTTGGATTTCCTTTTCAATTCACTATTTATTACTGATCACTTAACTATTTATAATACTTCTACACATTTTAAAAATTTTTATAAGTAAGGGAAAAATTAAGTCATTTGAAATATATTCCATTTTATAATTAATTATGTAAACATGCAAACAATAGAAAAAACATAAACATTAGAATTAAAAATCTTATACACATTCTACAATATAAATTACCCCATGCATTAATCCAGATTTAGGAGTGGGATGAACTGATTACCAGATTGAATAAAATAAACACAAAGATATGAAGAACAATACATATATCCAGTGAAGAATATATTCTATTGAATAAATGAAATAGGTTGAAACTGTAAAACTACAGAACTGAAACACTTGCTCGAATGGTGGTAGCTATCTCTGAGAAGAGATGTGGCTGCTACGCACATCCTTCTAAGAACAATGATTACAATGAGGCTCCAGAGGCCTTTTTGATATTACTCATGAATGAAAAAATCCTAGACATCCAAAAACCTAACCCTAGGAGGTGAAATGCCAAAAGTCATGTGGGCCCCTCTGAGTAAGTTGGTACCTCAACTTCCCGTGGTCATAACTTTTTCATACGACCTCCGCTTTAGGCATTGGAAAGGTATTTTAGAGAACTACACATTACTCCATCAAACTTTGACTCTATCTACAGTTTGGCTATGGCGAGCCAAAAAAACACTGTTTAGGGATCCAAAACGACCCTATAAGTACAACAAAATGTGTTGACATGAAAAAATACAAACTAAGCTAGTTGGATTAGGTGAGAGGCCACCTGTATCCACCTAGAAGATGTGTAGGGATTCAAAAATACACAGAAGTGTAGAACCCACAATTACAAACAAGTACAAAAGAACGTGCTGAACTAAAAACTGACAAGAGGAGCTAGTTGGAATAGGTGGGTGGCCACCAATATCCACCTCGATAAATCCTCCCCCATTAGGAAGAAATGGTCTCCATTGCGTTGATTTCCTCCATTAAGTGAGGAAAATTCTACTGGATTTGGCCTTGGGTGAGCCACTTGCCTTGGTGTAGGAGCTGCCCTGCCTTGACAACCCGATAAAGCTAGATATTCTGCTGGTGAGTGCCCTTGAACTATGTGTCCACTATCTAATTAGTGGATGCATGTTCCATGCAGTTAAATTTGTGATCTATTGGTGTCAGCTGTTCTGCGATATCTGAGGTTTCCAATAATGGTGGAAAATATGGCTGAAGGAGGTCCACATTGAAGACTAGGTGCAAGCCAAGGAATGGTCGAGTGTTGAGCTCAAAATAATTGTCACCCACATCCTTGGTGATGGTTTAAGGCCCATATAAAAGTGGGAGGAGCTTCCAATGGGGCGCTATAAGATGTTCCTTCTACAAGTGTAACCAGACCTTATCTCCAAACTGAAACTGGTGCAATACTCTGTGTTGATCATGGCATTGCTTGTACTTAGCATTGGCTTTCTGCAAAATCTCTTGGACCTATTGGCAGATGTGATGAATCCACTCAATGAATCTGGTGGATTTTTCGGTCTCAAACTGAAAATGGGAAGATTTTGTTTGTGTGGTTTCTAGAGGTAGTGCAACATCAATGGAACCCAAGGGTTGGAATCCCAGTCCTACCTGAAATGGGCCATGGCCGGTGGAGCTATGGAGATCCATGTTGTAACTATGTTGAACATAGGGGAGAATCTCATCCCATGTACATGGATTCTTAGAGTTTTACATGCGCAATATGTGCACAATCATCCAATTGACAACCTCTGTTTGGATGTTTGTTTGGGGGTGCAAAGCGGTGGATGTAGTGAGCTTGGTGTCTAATAGTGACCAACGACTCAACCAAAATATGTTGAGGAACTTGTTGTCCTGGTTGGAGATGATGGTATGTGGTATCCCAAAATGGACTCATACTCGTTCAAAGAAGAGCTTGGAAGTATCTGCCACTGTGATGTTTGTCTTGTAGGCTGTGAGGATGGCCATATTTGAAAACCGATCAACGACCACAAATACACAATCATTTTCGTTCTTGTTGGATGGAAGGTCAGACATGTAATCCATTGAGATGGGTTCCCAAGACTTCTCGGGGGTAGGAAGAGGGGTTTATAAGCCTTGCTTCTTGATGGCTGGCTTGACAATGGCACACACAGTGCAAGATTTGATATACTTGTTGAAATCCTGTCGAATTTTTGGCCAATAAAAATGTTTTTGGAGAACGACCACAATTTTCTCCTTGCCAAAATGTCTCTCCACTCGACTTTAGTGGGATTCCAAAATAATCTTTGCATGCTCGCTTGCAGGAACACAAATATGGACCAAATGGCATAAAATCCCATCCTAAATGTGAAAATTGGTGACAATCGCGCCTATAGCCAAGAGTTGATAGGTGGTGGCGAAGTTTGGATCTTGCTGATAAAGTTGGGGCCACTCAGATGCCTCATGTCCACAATAATGGAGCACAGTGGTGAGTGAAGATATGGGAGGTTGACTGAGGTAGTCAACGACATGATTTGTACTCCCTATCTTATACTTGATGTTGAAATGGAACTTCTACAAGTAGGTGGACCACTTATGATGCTGGTTGTTCTGCAACTTCCTCTGTGTCTGTATGAATTGTATAGGATTGTAATTAGTGTGGATGATCATGTCCTTTCCTAGAATGTAATGTTTCCATTGATGACATGCTTGTATAATGGAATAAATTTCCTTGTCATAGGTGGGGTATTTCCATATAGTATCTGATAGTGTCTCACTATGGTATTCCATCAGATGACTGTGCTAAGTGAGAACTATGCCTACAACATAGTTAGATGCATCAGTCTCAATCTCGAACAGTTGATGTAGATTAGTCAAGGAGAGTACTGGAGTTGAGCACAAGTGATGCATCCGATCATCAAATGCTTGCTATTGTTCCTTCCCCCACACAAACTTTTCCCTTCCACCTCCCTTGGTCATGTGGCTAAGGTCCCATGCAATATGGGAGAATCCCAACACGAACCATCGGTAGGAATTGGCTAGTCCCAAGAAGCTCTGAAGCTCGGTTAGTGTGGTCAAGGCTGGCCAATCAAGGATGACTTGGATATTAGTGGGATCAACATGTACCTCATTCTCATCAACAATGTAGCCCAATTATTGGACCCTGTTCATGCCAAAGGAACATTTTTCCAAGTTGGCATATAGCTTGTGCTACTGCAGAGTGCTCAAAACCTGTTGAATATGCTACATGTGCTCCTCCCAAGTTTTGCTGAAGATGAGGATGTCATCAAAATATACCACCAAAAAAGAGTTGGTGAAGGGTCTCAATACATCATCCATCAACCTCATGAAAGTGGATGGTGCATTTGTTAGGCCAAAATTCATGACCAACCATTCGAAGAGACCATCTTTAGATTTAAAAGTTGTCTTTCAGACCTCAGTTGGTTCGATGGGAACCTGGTGGTAGCCAGAATTTAGGTCAATCTTGCTGAAGAAATTTTCCCCCTTAAGTTGGTCAAGAAGGTCATCAATCCTAGGAATTGGGTACCGGTTTCTGACTGTCAATGATTTTTTTTAATGCTCTGTAATCAATGAAGAGTCTCTAGGTCTCGTCCTTCTTCTACACCAATATAATCGGGCTTCCGCAAGGGGAGGAGTTGGGTATGATGTTCCCCTTTTGAAGAATCTCTTGGATATGACACTTGATTTCATAATGTTACATCAATGAGCAATGATAGACTGGTCCATTAGGAAGAGGTGCACTGAGGGTTAGATCAATAGGATGCTTGACTTGGAAATGCATTGGTACCCTGGTGGGTGAGGATAAAATGTCTATGTACTCTTCCATGATCCTGTCCGCTTGCTTCTGCTGCAAAGAGAGGCTCTGTGTAGAGGCCAGAGATGTGGCAATGACCTTTTTATTACTATGAGCATGGATCACAAAGAAGATGAACTTCTCAGTATGTGAAATGACCTTACTGCATTGCTTAGCATAGATTAAAGAAATAGCGGTAGGCAACGCTACCTATGGTATCCTGTACAATTGTATACCCAAAGTAATAATAACACTATGGGGTCTAGAATCATACACAACATGACGCTTCCACAAATATGGTTGTCCTAAAATAACATCAAAAACTTCAAGGGGATACATATCACACAATACCTCATCTTTGAAGGGCTTGATGCCATAGGGAAGACGACACTATTGGATGACACAAAGATCTCTTCCTTGGAGAAACCAACTGATGGTGTAGGGTTGCGGGTGTAGTGTTGTCGGCAGGTCCAACTTCTTAATGACCTCTGTTGATATTAGGTTCTTTTGACTACCTCTATCGACAATGAAATGAAGTCGATCCCCATTTACCCACATTTATGAGTGAAAGAGGTGTTCCCCTTCCTCTGGTTCTTCTGGTTTGCTTGGCTGGAATTTGGTGGTAGCCACAGTGGCATTGGGTTCAACATCGATAATATTATTCCCTCCTTCCCGATTTGATTTAGAATCAGAATCGACCTTTGACTCAGAATCCTTCAGTTCAACCACGAGTGACTTCTTGGAGCAACATTCTTCAGTGTTGTGCCAAGGGATTTTATGGCATTCACACAATTTTCCCATGTCCTTCTTTATCTTCTCATTGCCCTTCTTGTGTTACGGCTTGGACTGGTTTTACTGAGAGTGACCATATTTTATCTGTCCCTTGTTGTGTGGGTTGGGGCCACCTTTGCCCTGCTTCGACTATGAGGAGTTTTCAGATCCAAACTGTTGCCTCTTCTGCTTAAATTTCTTCTCGATCTTGACAACATATCTATAAGCCGTACCCAATGAGGTGATGTCCAGAAACTCCATTTCTATTTGAATGTATCTATTCAAACAACCATGGTATTTGAGCACCAGATGTCGCTCAGAGTCTTTGATACCCAACTTGGTGTGTAAGGTATGGAAAATATTGGTGAAATTTGTCACTGTTTGGTTCCATTCTTGACGCAGGGTGGTCCATCTAGTGTACTAGTCTTTGTAGCTTCCAACAAGGTAGTACTTCTCTTTAATGTCATCCCAAAAGGAATCCATTCTAGGGGAAACCACAAATATTTCATATTTCTCTATGGCCCTTTGCTTAGAGTAAGTGTCCCACTAGTCCTTAACATGGGGGACGACCTTGAGGAGTGAAAAATTAATATTTTCCCTATCGAAAAAATTATGGACTGAAAAATACCCTTCGAATAGATTCAACCATTTATATAAAGGATCCGCATCTATTAGTCCTTCAAATAATGGAATATCAAAATTTACCTGTACCTTGAAGGGGGTTGCATGGTCGCTTGATGAACATGCTTCTCCTGTGAGCAACTACTGATGGATCTATGCAAAGGTGTCCATCATTTCGTTCCTTTGTCGTGCAAGGGATTCCTTGAGAAACATTTTAAAAGGATATCCTGCTCCATAATATTTATTTTCGTCTCCCATGGGTTTTTGTTGGGCTCGACGTGATCAATATTGAAATGAATCGATTGGTTCGAGACCAACTTCTTGTACCCAAGTCTTGTCAAGGACATGCACGAAGAAAAATAAATGAAGAGCAGACCGCTCTGATACCACTGATCCAAATTTAGGAGTATAATGAACTAATTAACAGACTAAATACAATAAACATAGAGATATGAATAACAACACAGATATCCAATGAACAATATCTTCTATTGAATAAATGAAATAGGATGAAACTGTAAAATTGTAGAATTGAAACAATTGCTCGAATGGTGGTAGCTATCTTTGAGAAGAGATGTGGCTGTTATGTGCATCCGTCTGAGAAGAATTATTACAATGAGGCTCCAGAGGAAATTTTGATATTACTCATGAATTCCAAAACCCTAGACATCCAAAAACCTAACCCTAGGAGGTGAAACACCAAAAGTCATGTGGGCCCTTATGGGTAAGTTGGTATCTCAACTTCCTGGGGTCGTAAATTTTTCATACGACCTCTGTTTTAGGCACGTGATATCCCATTGGAAAGGTATTTTATATAAATACACATTAGGCCATTAAACTCTGACTCTGTCTACAATTTGACTGTGGCGAGACAAAAAAACACTCTTTAGGGATCTAAAATGGCCCTGGAAGTACAACAATATGTGATGAAATGAAAACATACAAAATATGCCAGTTAGATTAGGTGAGAGGCCACTGGTATCCACTTGGAATATGTGTAAGGATTCAGACAACCCCAAAAGTGTAGAACCCACAATTACAAAGAAGTACAAAAGAACGTGTTGAACTAAAAAATAATAAGAGGAGCCAGTTGGAATATGTGGGTGTCCACCAATATCCACTTAGATCATGCATACAAATATTAATGTTAAAGATAAACTAAAATGTTAAATATATAATGATCCAAGGGATCATTTTTCTTTAGCTTCATCGATATATCATGGAATGTTGAAAGACAAAATCAATGGCCATATCTTCAATTGCATATCCATAATGATTGTGTAATAATGTATTAGGGTTTTATTTTTCTATAGAATTATTATGTTATACCATGAAATGTATGTTATATTATGGAATGTTAATATGTATATCCATCATTGTTGTGCAATGATATAAAGTATTCGTTTTCTAATAACATCAACGTTATGTAATGGAATGTTAAAATACTAAAATAAATACACATGGTAAATCACTATATACATAAAAAAATAAAGATATAAAAAGATGCTTGCAAAATGATGATGGTCGAAAAGTGGCAATGGGGTGCCCAGGAATGTGTTCATGCAAGAATGTGCATGTGTTCTTGATTTTCTAGCTTCGACATTCCTTGAACTACCATAGAGGTTTCCAAGTTGGAAACAAGTTTGCATTGTTAGGAATGCACACATGTTACTAAGAATGCACACATGTTCCTAGGAATGTGCACGTGATCCAGGAACACATGCATTCCTATGGGGAAATTTATTTTTAATGTTCATTGCTGGTCCATTTCACCAATAGACCATGCTATGCATTTTGAGATATATTGAGCAAATTGGGGGAGAAAATTAGGGAGATATTGAAAAATCACTGCCAAGATTTGTCGATGTGGTATTCAATTGATTCCAGGTAAGTGTTTTGAGGGAATTTGAATTTTTTTATTTTATTTCATAATTTTTAAATGATAAAAAAAATAACAATTTAATTTTCCCTTATTAAATCACAACCCAAACCTAGAGCTTGGAGAGAACCCAAACCCATCACCACCACAAGATGATGCACCAAACCCCAACCCACAACCGAAAAACATAAACATGAAAATTGATGTAGGGTTGAGATATCTTAGAGCCCTTATACATGACTTATGAAATACAATAAATCCCTCACGGTTGCCACTAGCCACATCCCTAAACACCATTGTATATTCCATTGAAAATTCCCAAGGTCAATTAACTCACATTTATGATTACATGGCCATAATGTATGAATATTATAGAATGGGTCTAGATAAAAACCAAGTTAGAGACCTCAACATTTCAAAACAAGACCTTGTGATATTGTTTATTGAACCAAGAACTAGATTACAACCATCAGTCACAAAGGGATGCATTTTTATGGAATATTCCACCTTCCAACTATTTTTGAACTATTGGATGGATAGGTGGTTTATGGCATCTAGAAAACCTCCCTTCAAAAATTGGGAGGGGCCTCTATTTCTTCAGAAAAATTATGGGAATATTTTTGTTTAGATGACCATGTCAACTACGACATTGGTGAATTATAGGGGGTGGTTCATGGGTTTGTGAAGGATAGATAAAATTCTAGGCATGACCCATTTCTATCTCCTCATCCTTCCATGTGGAGGCTGAACCCCTCTACCCAACATCCTCCCATAGTGGAAAGAATCAGTTAGACCCATAAATCGATATGCACCTTGACCCATAACCTGCTACAACAAAACACATTTATATCATTATCCCACCAAGAGTGAACTTTATGTGATGTTGGTGGAGGGGTTGGGCCTTTAGGAACTGCAACAGATTTTGGCTAGGAGAGGGCACATGGACCTAGTTCATGTGACCCTCACAAATGATCAAGCTGTGGGAAAACTTGTTATGGGTCGATGAAATCTACTAGACATGATATTTTCATGGAGGAAGTTAGTATATTTATCATCTCCATGTTCTTCATATATATATATATATATAGTTTATTGTGCATTTTTTTCTTTCCATATCTAATTATATTATGTTTGCAGTTGTTACACCTGGATAAAAGACCCTCTACATTATCAAATGCATGAGTTTTAGTTTCTGTCACTGATTCAGTAGTAGAAACAACTTGCTTGTTTGGTGTACCACACACTTAGGTATGTTGGAATGAGCGATTCATGAATTAAAACGATCATTCCTAACAAAATTCGTCATATGTTTTTGGTCCATGTTCTATATTCTTTTAGTTTGAATGTGCATGTGTTGGAGAATGAATGCTAACTTGGTATTTCTTAACCAAGTATGCACTTCCACTTTGTTGCAATAGTTATATTGATGGGTATAATTGTGGGCTTCATTTAATGTTGTGAGAGTTTCTTGTGAGAGTTGATCTGGAGGTTCAATCTCTAGAATTATCTATTGCATGTTCTTTTAAGTGCACCTATAGTGATTGTCCAATTTCACCATTATAGACTTTTCCATAGGAACATGAGATTTTATAGAAACCTTTCAATTTCATAAGATATAATGAGTTCTTCACCGAGTCTACCAATATTCTAATGGTGTTTGTGGGAGTGAAGGCTATCATGATTTTCCTACTTCTTATTATTTTTCCAATTTTATTTGTGGTACCTTTGATGTATGGAAAAGTGAGTTTTTGAATATCCACCTTCCCATGTAAGTTTCTTGTGTTTATTGCATTGTGTATTCCCTTCCCAATATTCCAATGATTATAATCATTCATTCAAAAGATGATACTAAGATTATCTAGTTCACAGTTAAAGTGTTTTACATCTAAGATTATTGTGGCCATTGTTGCAAGGGTGTGAATGATGCTTACTTTTTGAGATGGGTGGTGATGATCATTTGCATGAAGGTATCTCTTTATGCATGAATTCCTCCTGTAGACTTGATAATTGAGTCTCCCATCGATATTTTTGTTGAGCATTACATATAGAAATTAAATTTGGTTGTCTCTTTCTATCTCAATGGTGAATTTGAAGTGCTATGAGAAACTATTGATGTGCTTGAATAAGCCTTAAATATCCTCTCTATATTGTCCCCATTTGGTGAATATATCATTCACATATTATTTTCATACTCCTAGGGTGAGTGGAAAGGAGTTTAAATTCCTTAGTTCAAATTTCTCCATGTAGATGTTTGCAACTACCAACGATAGTGAGGAGCCTATTTCCATGCCATGAATTTTCTCATATATATTTCCTTTGTAGATGAAATATGTTGACTTAAGGTGTATCTTCACCAGTTTAGTAGTTTGGATGTCTATGGTGTCTTTCATGACATTAATGGCATGGTCCACCAGAACCTTGGTGTAGAGAGACACAATGTAAAAGCTTAATATAATTTCATCATCTTCTACATTTTTTATTTTGATACATTTTATCAAGAATGACGAGTCCTTTAAATATTTTTTTATATTGACAGAAGGGATGATGAGTAACTTAGCAAGAAATTTTTCTAGAGGGTAAGTCGGTGATCATATCATGATTACAGTTGGTCTAGGGACAACATACTTATGAATATTGGGTGCACCATATATCTAAAGCATGATAACATTATTTGGAGTGACTTTATTCTTAATTGAGTCATAAAAAAATGAACACTTGATCATTGTGGACACTACACACATTATTTTTTTCCCATGGTATTTATTAATTATTCTATAGATTTCACATGTGAGGTGCTCCATCAAATGATTATGGTAATATACTTCATAGATTATGATAGTAGTGTTCACCTTGTTAGTCTTGAGTATCTTAATGTATTTATTCTTTCTAAAATCCCAAAGAGATTTTCTATTATCCTTAGACAAGTTCTATTTTGGTGGTTTAGAGGATCTTATCACTATCACGCATTCCTTACTAATCACTTCAACATTTTTTATTTTTATTTTTTTGGATATGAGGGAAGATTCAGTGTTACACACCAAATCTTCCACAAGTATCTTGTTTGGGACTACCACAAAAATCAACCCTTTCTTTAAAATATTGTGTACTAGTGTGTTCAATGTGACCTTTGATAAATTCACCATAGTGCTATGCTTATTCTCTAGAAATATCATTGATATACTACTATTCTACTATATGTGTAAGATAATTTTTGTGTTTCTATAGGTTATTTATGAGAAATAAAATATAATTTTGTTGTGTTTATATAGGTTGCATTTTCATAAAACAAGGAATCATGTCCACCTAGGATGGACATATCACCGCCTTCTCAGGTATAACGTGTCAAGTTAAATCTTTTCTAAATATGGAATTTGTTATCTTATTTTGGTTGAATTTCATGTTTTTGTACTAATAAGAATATTATAAACGTGTATACAGGTTGGTTCATTTATTTCCATAGCACCAATACCACCATCATACCATTCACCATTACTAACATTTCATCCATTATTTGTCCCAGACTACAAGGAAAGTATGGTCCTTGGCCATTATGCCCTGACTCTTGGGATACCACTCTCCCCCCCCCAGGGTACTACCATCCCCAGTACAACTTTTGGGGGTTTATCACCACCCACCCCCCCACCTTTTCCATCCCATCCATACATAGTGGTTGCACCTGTACAACACCCACCAATCTATCCTGTTGCATACCACACTGTTCATCCACTGTGGTTGCAACACTTTTCCCTCATGCATCCCCTTTTCCATCATCTAATGTGGAAACCATAGTTGATGTGACAACATAAGTTTCCTTGCAGAATATTGTATGACCGAGTGCTCCACTTGCTAGCAGATCTCCACCATTGCTCAATTTATTCATGGTGAGATAATTCATTGATGAATTTTTTTATGTATCATGAATGTAATTGATTTTATGATTTTTTTTATTAAATTTCATTCTTTGATTCTTGTAACTGTTGTAGGGTGGCATAACATAGAGGTTGGGGTTGTGGAGGAGGGAAACACCCTCGTGAATGAAAATCATCTACAGTGTGTTTTTCTTAGATAGAATAAGAAAGTATCATTTTGTAAGTGTGTTAATTCAATGTGGGAAAAAATTATAAGAATGTTGTTTCTTTGTCTGGTCTCTAGAGAGATGGACCACACCTAGGCACAAAAACACTTGAGCTCCTTCTTAGCGTAAGAGGAGAAAGATTCACTTCCATGGTGCACCTGTTAATGGTGAGGGTGATAGTGGTCAATGAGTGACCAATGAGTGCCATTTTGTATCTAGGGAACCATATGCCATTCTTTTGTTTTTGGGAACTTACTACCATTTTGTATATTGGGCACGATTTTCCATTTTATTAAAAATGTATAGTCGAGCCAATTTTGAATGCACACACACACACACACATTTCATGGAACATTTTATATGAAATGAAGTGTTTGTTTATTTGATGTTAACAAATGATGATGATGATGATGATGATGATTTACCCCTATACATATACAAACACAATAAGTATAAGATCATATAACTAATATCATCATGTTAATTGATTGTCCATTGGGTTACCCTACTTGGACACAACATTAGTTGATAGATGTTAAACCAATTATTTTAGAAATAATTTTGTATCTTGATGCAATTTCCATGTTATATATGTAACATTCAATGTCATTATTGAGATTTTAACAAATCCCATTATGTATGCTTCTTTGATTAATATAAATCATCCATTTCATTAATTATTGTCACACACACAGACACACACATTCACCTAATTATGATGTTATTAAAGGTGCACCACTTCCTTTATCCTATTAAGTTTTACATATGTTCAATTTTATATTCCCTGCATGGGCCTAAATGAAACCTAATTTAGGTCTCTTGTTGGATTTTTTAAGTTAGCTATCCTAGGTTGAGTTCTTTCACATTTATTATTTAAGGTCTTGAAATCCTTAAAATATGATTAATTTAAAACCATTAAATCCATAATACAAATATGCTTAGTCATTAGGGTGGTTGTGTAATCCTTCTTATGCCTTAATATTGTTGTTGATGGTATGATTAAGAGACCAAACCACATAAAAGACAAAATTATACCACATAACTGATTTTACCAAAAAATGATCCCAAATCATTCAAATTTGAAATCATACTATAGTTCTATGTGAAATATTCTCCCACGACCAACTCTAGAGTGGGAACTATCCTAAAAATTCCTAGGTAGAATAATTTAATACCCAAGAATGAGATTCAATTCAACAATACCATGGATAGAATACCATCCTTCAACCTCCTAGGTAGAATATTTGTGAATTCAACCCCATAATTCTAATTTGTTTCATTATTTCACAAAGGGAGAAAAACTAGCTCAAAAATGCACCAAGAAAAGAAATATGGCCATGGGATGAGTAGGAGAAGGGTTCCCCTAAAGGAAATCCAATATTGTGAGTCCAATGAAATCAAGGGATCATAATTCTATTAGTCCATTTGTATTTTATCACAAGTTGCAACTCATGATATGAACTCATTCTAGGACACCCACCAATTGGCTAAGATTTTAGAATGTTGTCCTCCCTTCTTTGTGTCATAGATTTGAAAATTTCCCCCCCCAAATACAAATTTGTTACATTATATAAAAAATGATGAAACCCTAACTTATAAATGCACTATAAAAGTTACATATCCTGAGTCATTTGTGAATTCAACCCTTGAATTCAAATTTGTTTCATTGTCTTGCAATGGGTGAAACCCTAGTTCATAAGCACACCTGCAAAACATAGTCGAGATATAGGAAAAGTAAGAGAAGGGTTCCCCTAGAGGTAATATTATTCCTTGAGTCCAATGGATATGAAGGTTGACTTCTCTACCATTCTATTTCTAGTTGCAACTCATAGTCGAGAATCATTACAAGACACTGCCAAACATGTCACAACTTTGTCACATTATCTCACAGAGGGTGAAACCCTATTTCTTAAATGTGCCAACAAAACATAGCTTGGGCCATGAGACAAGTGCGAAAAGGGTACCCATAAAGTAAATATGATATCCAAATTCCAAAAAATATGATGGATGTTTTTTTCGTTTCATTTTTTATATTTTATTGTGAGTTTCATATTGTTCCCTAGAATCATTCGAAGACACCAACCAAACTTGTATTGGGATCATCAAAACTAAATGGATAAACATAATTGATTTTCCTCATATCTTGTATGTGTGTTATTCCATTCTGGATGGTGGAACTCTATCGTCCAATCTCCATGGTGAATATTTGTCAATTGAACCCCCTGAATGCAAATTTGTTACATTGTCTTGCAAAGGAAAAAACTTTCCTAGCTTAGAAACATGCAAACAAAACAACCTAGGCCATTGTATAAGTGATAGAAGGGTGTCCCTAGAGATAATGTAATGTACCAAGTCTAAAGGAGCTAACGGTTCAATGTTTTGAGGCTTTGTTCACATTTTATTGTGAAATGCAACTTGTGGTTTGAACGCATTCTAAGACACTAGCCAAACTCATCTCAATGGTATTCGACATAAATGTAGATATGTAATTGTGTTTTATTATTTATCACATGTGTTTTATTCTAGAACAAATTTCATAACACTATCCTTTTACCTCAATGGAGAATATTTACAAATTGGACCCTCGAATGTAAATTCCTTTCGTTATCCCACAAAGGGTGAAACACTAGCTTAAAAACATGCC
Organism: Picea mariana; assembly: GCA_032191745.1. Lineage (NCBI taxonomy): Eukaryota > Viridiplantae > Streptophyta > Pinopsida > Pinales > Pinaceae > Picea > Picea mariana. The sequence goes on from JASDQU010102820.1 coordinate 292,595, forward strand.
TAAAGAACATAGTCATAGTCATGGGATGAGTGATATAAGTGAAAAAATAGAGGTCATTCATCATCCAAATTATATTTCAGTTGATAGTCCATCCATATTTCACTACATTTTCATTTTATTGTTAGTTTCGAAATCGACCCCTTTGTGCAAAAAATGCATTTTTCCTTATGAGAAAAAACCTAGTTCCAGAGATCATCGAATAAAACAAATTTTGAGAAATGGAAAAATAGGAGAGGGATGAACCTAGATGTAAATTGGTGTCAGGATTCCAACACAATTGATGGATTGCTGATCCGAGTCTCGGTTAGAGGTTTATGGCAAGTTGCAACTTGCTTCCCAAATCCCTTCAAGGACACATTGTGAATTTAGTCCATGGGAATAAAATTCAAACAAAGAAGCATAAATGATTTTGTTAATATCCTAAAAGTTTGTTTAGCTAAGGACCATGTGAGAATGCAACCCAAAATCACCTGAGATAGATTTTTGCAAAATTGACCCATTTGTGCAAAAATTACATTGTTCCTTACTAAGCAAAACCCTAGTTTCAGAGACTATCAAATAAAATAATTTTTGGGAAAAGGAATTGTAGCATATGGGTGCCCCTAGCTATAAATTGGAGTTAGGAGTCCAATACAATTGATGGTTCACCAATCTGAGTCCCATTTAGAGTCTTAATGAAATTTGGAACTCAATTCCTAAAACAATTAGGGAACACATTGTGAAGTTGGTCCATGGTCATAAAATCCAAATCAAGAAGCATAATTGAGTTCCATAATATTATGAAAGTGTGTTTGGCCAAGTTCCACATGATCACACTACCCATAATAATCCTAACCAGGGTTTTGCAAAATCGACCCCTTTGTGAAAAAATTACATTGTTCCTTATTAAGCAAAACCCTAGATCCAAAGATATTTGAATAAAACAATTTTTGGGAAATGGAATCATAGGAGAGGGGTGCCCTTAGCTATACTATGGTGTCAGGAGTCCAACACAATCAATGTTTCATCTTTCCAATTCCTAGTTAGAAATTTATTGTGAGTTGTAACTCGCTTCCTGAACACATTAAGGGACACACTGTGAATTTGTTTTAGGGGCATCAATTCAAAACTAAGTAGAATAATTGAGTTTCATAAGATTCCTAAAGTGTGTTTGGACAAGGCCCATGTGAGCATGCTAACCACAATCAACCCCTTTTCTAAAAAATGACATTATTCCTTACTGAGTAAAACCCTAGCTTCAGAGATATTCAAACAATTTTTTTTTGGGCAATGGAATAATAGAAGAGGGGTGAACCTAGCTATAACCTAGTGTTATGAGTACAACATAATTGATGATTCCTTTATCGGAGTCTTGGTTAGATTTTTTATGGCAAGTTGCAAGTCACTTCTTGAAGTCATTAAGGGACACAATGTGAATTTGTTCTGGGGGCTTGAAATCCAAACTGAGTAACGTAATTGAGTTTCGTAATCTCCCAAAAGTGTGTTTTTCCAAGGCCCGCATGAGCACACTACTCACAATTTCCCGAACCAAGGTTTTGCAAAATACACCCTTTTTTGCAAAAAGTGCATTGTTCCTTATTGTGAATGGAATCATTGGAGAGGGGTTCCCTTAGTTGTAACCTAGTGTCAAGAATCCAACACAATTGGCAATTCACCAATTTGAGTCTCGGTTAGATTTTTATGGTGATTTGCAACTCTCTTCGTGAAGCCATTTAGGGACACATTATGAATTTGGTTTGGGGGAATAAAATCCAAACCAAGTAGCATACCTAAGTTTTTTAAGTTCCCACAAGTGTGTTTGGCTAAGGATCATGTGAGCATGCTATCCAAAAACACCCAAGCCAGGGTTTTGAAAAAACAATCCATTTGTGCAAAAATTGCATTGTTCCTTACTGAGAAAACCCCTATCTTCGAATATCATTGAATAAAACAATTTCTTGGAAATGGAATCATAGGAGATGGGTGGCTCTAGTTGTAACCCTATGTCAATATTCCAACTCAATCGATGATTCACTTATCGAGTTCCAATTAGAGTTTTATGGAGATTGCAACTCACTTCATGAATACATTCATAGACACATTATGAATTTGGTACGGGAACATACATCCAAAATAGGTAGCATAATTGAGTTATGTAAGCTCCTACAATTGTGTTTTTCCAAGGCCCATGTGATCATGCTACCCACGATTACTTGAGACATTATTTTGAAAAATCCACCCCTTATTTCAAAAACATCCATGGGAGTGGATTTGTAGAATGTCCTCCCTTTGGAATTGTAGATAAACATGGATGGTTAGATCCATCTACAACAATTATAATCTAATGATATTTTCTAATGATACACCTAATACCACAAGGACACAACTAAGGTGCTATTGGATGTAACAATGACATTGATGAGACACACAGGAAGCTAAAATGACTCAATTAGGATGCTAATACAACATAATTAAGGCACATATGTGACACCTAGGATGTAAAAATAATGTAGGTAGGATTCTATGAATATTATATAAAGACACTAAGGAGACCCTAATACCCTAGTAAGATGGAATTATGATGCAAAATATGACTACAAGGATAATCAAGAGACAATAAATGTGATCTAAGGACACACATGAGATGCTACAAAGTCACTAATGAGGATGGTAAAATAATTATGAGGATTCTAAAAGGATGTAACATTAATGAAAAGGATGCATAACACACCAACAAGCATGGTATTTCAATATTGAAGATGGGAAAGATTAAAATTTGCAATCTAAATAAATCCCATGAAGACAAATTATGCAATTTAAAGAAAGCCCATGAATCCAAACCAAGATGCATAATTCGTCTTACAGATTATCTTCTTCATTTGGATTTTAACAAACAATTTTTCTTCTACATTTAGATTTTAACATCCATTTCTCGATTCCAAAAGTTCTAAAAGAGAAACTCAAGGAGTAAGAGCAAAAATTTATATGTATGTATGAATTCGAATCATATTTTTTGTAATTTAAAATATGAATTGTACTTTTCATAGGGTTAGTTTTTGGGATCAAAGTTAAAATAAGTGGTGATTTTTCATAAAGGTGGAAAATATCATTTTGTTCCAATCATCAAAACACTGTTTTTCCTCTAACCATGACTATAATTGAACAAAAGCCTTTACCAACCATTCTAGAAGGGAGTTGGTGAGAGGCATTGTTGCCAAATAGGTGTTTTATTTAGAACTGAATAATTGTAATTAAATTTTCTATAATTATAAATTGGGAAAGAATGGTACTATCATCATTCATTTATCAACTAGAGGAATTAAATTTTGTGGGAGGAATTTCATCTACAAATCATGTGGCATTGCATTCAATAATGAGTATTCAACATTAAAGGATGCGTGAAGGACATGGGTTATTCATAGGGCATGCAACTTAGTGATATATAAAGTATTGTGTGAATCAATGGACCGCTAAATAGAATATAAGAGAATTCATTGAAGATGATGGTTACTTGGGATATTTGTTTAGTACTAATACATAATTGATAGAATCATGTAACCATGTACTAGAACACGTCATGACAATAAGAAATAAACAAACACATGGCATAATTTTATAAGACTACTAACAACATTGAATAATTTTTTCATTAACCATAACAAAACATGGGAATACTTCATTATTTTGTACTCTTCTCCATTTGCATTTACTCTCTTTGTCTTCAATGGTAGATTTATTGAAGAAATTTGAAGGAATACTAGGGTTAGGGTTTTTTCCTAAGAAGTCAACATAAGCTAGATTTTCATAGAAACATTAGAGTAAAGAAGAACTTGATCTTGATAAGGTTTTGTGGAATTTGGAAACCCTAGTATAATTTTAGTGCTTGACATGGAGAATATAGAAGGATATTATCTTGTACACTTTGTGATGCTAGTGAAGGTGCTAAGGGAGACACTTTGGTGTGTTATATTTTCTAGTTGTGGATATTTCATGGTATGGATGTTCAAGTGAAGGAGAAAGAGCACATTCCCTTTAAAGAAATGTATGCTTTCAAATTATGAGTAGAATAAGCACCTGGCACTTATAACAATATAGGCATTAGGATGATTATGAGAGGGAGCTAATGACATTTATCACAGCCTAGGAATTTCTAGGTTGAGTGGAATGTGCACATGACCTTTCTGAAAATCGAGGAAGTAGATGAAAAGGATCATATTACCATTAGGCATGAGGGTTATGAGGAGAATGAACACATTCCCATTCAAAAAACACAAAAAATTGGATGATGAAGAGAATGAGAAAATTCTCATTCTCACAATTGAGGTAATAGGGTGATGAAGAGGATGATCACATGTCAATCTACCCTTTCTCACAATATAAGAGTTTGGTTGATGAGAAGAAGGACCAAAGGCCCCTTATCACATTATTAGTATGAATTAAGGTGATGAATATGTTTTACACATGCCTTTTAACACAATTTAGGTTTTGGGGTGATGAGGGAGAAGACATACCCATTTTCACAATATAAGAACAAAGGTGATGATGAGAAGGAGAACATGATTTTTCTCACAATATATATATGGAGGAGATGAGGAAATAAATCAAATTATGCTTCTCATCATGTAGGAATTAGAGTGAACAAGAGAAGTGGAATGTATCCTTTGTATTCAAGTATTTAGGTGATGAGGAGGATGCTCACAATTCGATCATTCATATGTTGAAGAGAAGGAGTATATGCCTCTTCTCATAATCTAGGCATGCAAGTGATGAATATAGAGATAAAATACCTTTATAATCCTCATTTAATCCATTAAATAAGGATAAATTATAAATTTACAAATTAAATACATACACTTCTCAATTCCATCCCAAGACGATCCTTCTGAGAATCATTCAGTGGTGTTGAAAAACACCGTTTTTATTATTGATGGACCTTCATGTGCCTATGATTCTTTGGATGAACTGAGAGAAATGAAGGAAAATAGAGTTAGAATCATTCATTAAGAACAATTAAGAGTCATTTAGAAATTAATTGAAAATTGAACAAAGAAAACAAACAACACACATACCACAAAATAGAACAAAAATAACAAACATACCACATACATGTCTACTTGCCTATGGCCATTCAAGTAGACCATTAGGATCACTTCTAATACTAATGGTCTCCATTAACTGATCGTGCTTAGAGTAAGGAAAGAAGTTCTTTACCTTTGATGTGTTCTTCCAAGGCATTGTTTATAGTTGGAGGTTTGTACCAACAACTAAGTCCGTACATTGGTATATAGTTTCACCTGGTCTATAATATTGAAGCACATAACCATATTTATTCCATGTTATTTCATTATATGTTAGATATTCGTATTTAACAACCATCGAACCAATTAGAAATTGAATGGATTCAGAGTCCATAACTAATACATTTAGGGTCTTCTTTCCCTCTAAGCAATGTGCCAACCAATAGTCAATGCCCCACTCATTACCTTTTGGGGAAACCAATAGTCCAATACGTGAGTGAAATAAATAAACAAAGTGTACTACATTCATTCTAGTTAAAAAAATTAATAGAATATTAACCGAACCTGGTTGTATGAGATATGAAACATGATCATAATATGATGACATAGTTAATTGATCCTACTCCAACTGATATAATTCACTAGTTATACATTGACCAATGGGGAATGGTACATGATCCCATATATCAATCCAGTCTATGTATTCATAGTCATCCCATTCACTACTAAAATTCTCCAAACAATATTCAAAATCCTATATTTTAACAATGACAAAGATAATTGACATTTTGCTGCATCAGATTTTGATTCAAAATATTATTTAATAATTTTGTATGATTGATAAAAAATAGTTTTGTTAGGTAGCTTACCTTCAAGTGATTCTATATCACTTTCATCCACCTAAATGTGTTTATGAGTTATTTGACACACACTAATAAATCTAGGTAGGGACCATGGACCCATATTCTACCACTCTTGACCATAGGAACTTCTTCACCAGAAGGTTGTGCACCAGTTTCCTCTCTAATTTTATCCATTGTATAATCAACTCCAAGCAAATCCATTGTCATCTTGTCATTCACAACAACTTATCTTGATGACATAGTCATTGGAAGTTCACTAGAGATGTAAAATGGATTGGCCTTTACTAAAATCCCATGCCTTTCTTGTGCTCATGAAGGAGAAACAACAATGGCATCTATTGTGCTAGAATCTAGATTGGCCTCTACTAAAAGAATGCATTTTTTCATATCTAACCTTGAATTTTCTCTTTATTGAATGGCATTTCAATGGGTTTTTCTTTCCTCGAAGACTTTCTACCTTGATTACGTAGGTTCCCCATGTTTAAAGGGAAAAAATTCCTTCCAATTACATAAAAAGACAAAAATTATCTTCCAAAAATTTCCTTACAATTACATGACAAGAAAAAATTGCCTTCCAATTGCACCAAAAGACCAAAAATGCCTTCCAAAATTTTCCTTCCAATTACAAAACAAAACAAAAATTTTATTCCCATTACACCAAAAGACAAAGAATTCCTTCCAAAAGTTTCCTTACAATTGCACAAAAAGACAAGAATTTCCTTCCAATTACACAACAAGACAAAATTGCCTTCCAATTACACCAAAAGACAAAAAAATGTCTTTGAAAAGTTGTCTTCCAATTTCAAAACAAGACAAAATTTACCTTCCAGTTACACAAGAGGATGGAAATTGATTTCCAATTACACAAAATTCCCTACCAATTACACAACTAGACACAAATTTTCTTTCGAATTACACTAAAAAACAAAAAGATTTTTTGTCGTCATTGTTTTGCATAACGTATGTTGGGTAATGAGAGTGTTTTTGGGAGATAAATAGTGATGCAAGATCATCGCCAGTAGGTAGCAAGCACGTGTGGATGTGGAGGACAGCTGGACAAGCGCCAACACATTTCTTGTTGAAATGTTTTGAAGTTTGAAAGCACCATATAATTAATGGGATAGTTAATAGAGGCATACTCACATTTATGGAGGAGCATTGTAATCAGACCTTGAGCGTCCCGCTCTCATTTGAAGTAGATAGAGGCATTTATGCATAAGTTAATGTAGGTAGATAGAATTTAATGCTTAGATTAGACAGTTTTAGAGCGCAAGAGGGAAACGGGATATAGACACCCTCATTGTGTAGTGGAAAGATTATTATGATTAGGATTATGAGCATAGAGCATAGAGAAGAGAGCAGAGAGTTGTAGTTGAAAACACCCATGTATAGATATTTGAATTAATAGAAAGAGCTTCGATTCAAATTCATGGTGTCATATTTGTTCTCTATGTATGCATTGTGAATGTTATGCTCATGGATGTTTTCTTTCTGTTATACATTTGCTTTATATGCTGTGTATATGATTTCATGCTTTGTGTTTGAAGTCTGAGAGAGAGTAAGGAATGAGTTTCAATTGTTTCTCTATCTAAGCAAGAGTTCCTGCAAGGAGTGCAGTGAAGTTGTCCGCAAGGAGTGTGTTGAAAAGAGTTCATAGTTTTATCTCTGAAAGCTCAGGAGGGTTAACGTTGTTCTCATTCTTGCAGAAGTGAAAGTTGAGCACAGGAGCCGTGCAAGGAGTGCGCAGGCCGAATAAAGTTCCAGAGTTTGTGAACCTAAGAAATTTATGAAGGAATACTGCTGTAGGGAGTGCGCAGATTCGAAGGACTTCAATTCTTTGAAGTAATTGAAGGATTTGCTGCGAGGAGTGCATGCAGGAGTCTTCTTTAAGACTCGGGGTTGGAGAAAATCTCAGGAGGAATAGAGTCTTCACATTTGTCAAAGAAAAGCACATAAGGTTGGTGCCTTGAGGCATTGAAAGGAGGCGTCACAATTTTGTGTTGCAGATGGTTAAGTTCCATGGTAAAACACTTTGTTTAAGAGTGCAGAAGTTCTTGAAGGGAGAAACAGACGGTCGGAATTCTTGAGAAGAATTCGTGAAGTCACAAGAGCTATCAGATCTTGCAGAGAAGCATGAACGTTACGGCGAGCTTTCCTCAAGCGTAAGATTAGAAGAATTCAGGGCTGTTGGATCACTCACGGAATCTCATTTCGGGGTTTCATGAGTTGAAGGGTCGAAGGATTTGCATTGAGGCTCGCGAAGTCACGAGAGGCGAGTAGTGAAGTGGCGAGTGGATTGGAGCCATCCATCCGGGAAGGACAGGTGGCAGAGATTTAGAGATCTCGCAAATTTGGAGGTTCACGAAGTGGGAGCCCAAAGGTTGGGTACTCTAGATTGTGAAAGGCAAAGTCCCAAAGGGGCAAAGAGATGTGTGTGTGGGGCCAACCATCGGTGATGTGTATTGGGATTCATGTGTCATCTTTTGAAAGAAGTCAACACCCCATTGACCTCTCGTGTCTCGGGGATTCACGAGACAATATATGGGAGTTTGACATCGAAACTCACGAAGTGGTGAGAAGTGAAAAGTGATAGAATTAGGCCTAGCTGGTGGTCACGTGCGGAGGGCGCTGACAAGAGAAGGAGCATGCCCGTATCAACATTTTAGGTATCACAAGATTTGGAAGCAAGAGTTGGGAGTTTTGACTCACAAATTCATGAGTGGTGAGTTGTGACAAGTGCTTAGACACATCAGAAGTTCGGGTCTCGGAAGGTGAAGAGTTGAAGATTTGGGAGGAGAAGTTGTGAAGTCGCGAACTCCAAGGTTCCGAAAATCGTGAGAAATACGACCACATCGTTTGGTCAAAAGAAGGCTGGAATTGAAGCTTTGTGTTCAATCGCATGAGCTCAATTCATAAGGACCTGTGGAGAAGCATCATTTGGTGTGTGTTGGATTTCCCGAAGAGGAATCAAAGAGTCAATCCAACTCAAGGGCGGAAAGTAGAGCGATCCTGTAGTGCACTGCCGACCCGAGGGCTGATCGGGTCTACGTCTGCACCAAATAGGTTAGGCATTGTGCTATCCTAATATTTCTAGTGAAAATGAGTGTGCACATGTTATAGAGAGTGTGTGTGTTCTTTTTTTGGGTAAAACAATGAGGTAGGCACAATGCCCAACATTATTTATTTTTCTCAGATGAGCACGTGTGCACTCTTAATGCGATGGGTAAAACATTGACATATGTCCCATGTAACTTTAGGAACAAATAAGGTGTGGAGGGGATTGGGGGAAATTGGAACATGATGGATTAGGATCAAAAGTACTTTGAGGCATAAGGCTATGGATAGGGCACTAGGATGAATGTTTATTGGTTGTGCCCCCCCAAGGAAGATGTATAGGCATAGGGAGATTAGGGCCCAAGTGTAGAGCGGGTTAAGGGTAGAGTATAGGTGGGGGACTGAGGGTATATGAGTATAGGGTCCAAGTGGAGGTAGGTTCCTATTCATAGAAGGCGATAACATTTCAACAGAGGTATGGGCCCAAGGATAGATATGTCTAGGGGATGGGCAGAGGTAGAGACAAAGGGGTATAGGGGGATAATGTTTGATGGACATAGTGGCCTAATGGGGAAGTAGGATAGGGGTAGAGGTTGGGAGTCAATGGTTGAAGGGACTCATGGTAAAGAGTCTGGGGTCTAGGGGTGGAGGGGGATAGGGGACAAATCTTGGGACTAATGGATAAGAGGCATGAGGAGATAGGGGTAAAATTGCTTAATGGTATAGGTAGGGGACCATGTGTGGAGGATCCTAAGGGTTTCATATGCTTTGGGCCTAGGGAAAAGAGTGAGTTGTTGGGCCTTAAGAGCATAGGGTCTAAGGCCCCATGGGTGTAGGGGGAATGCACCCCAAGGATAAATGGGTCTAGGTGTTAGGTAGATGTGGGTTGACAAGTACATATGGAGCTAGGGTACAAGGGATATGTGTCAAGGGAATGATGTTAGTGGAATAGTTGGGAGTCGAGGACCCAAGGGAAAAAGGGGATGTAGTGAGGGTGGTGGGGACTATGTGGAATATTTAAAGGGGATTGGTGGCCCATGGGTATATTAGGATGCGGTAAGAGGTAGGGTCCAAAGAGTGGATGAGGTTAGGAATAGAGTCTTACTTCAAATAAGTCTTATGATCCCCCCATTTATAATATCAAGGCCTTGAGACTTGTTGGCACAGGGGAAAACCCAGGGTTCAACTCTAAGAGCGCACCAACAAGCCCTAAATATTGGCCCTTTCGACAACACCTACGAAGTATATGAAGTCTCAGCTGAAGCAGCTATGGGGGGGTTGCAGGATAGGGATGTCTACAACCAAGGGGAATATCAAGTGGATCTAACAAACTAGAATAATACATCATGCATATATCACTTATCAACTTAGATCTACCTCACACAACTATAGATATAATCTAACACAACAATGCAATAACAATATATAAATGGTAAAGAATAGAGAATCAATCACACACGACACAAGGTATACATGGTTCACCCTCTCTCTAGGGCTACGTCCATAGAACTGTGCTTTATAGTATATTAAGATGAAAGCATATAGTTCTGATTTGCACTCTTAGCTAGTAGATCTTCGTTCTTCTTCTCTCTTCCTCTCCCCCTTCCTGTGCACCCAGCTATAGGACTTGATCTCCACACCCAACTAGATATATTACAATAACAAAAGGCTCTCACACTTATCACTTCTCTCTCTTACAGTAGTAATCACTCAATAAAAATAACAATCGCAATACCAACAACCTTACCAACCCAACCCAAGTTCTCTTGACCTTTATTTATACATTACAATAGCTCACCGACATACTTAGGCCAAAACCTAAGTGTCAAAACCCTAGACACCAAAACTCTAGGTGTCTAAAACCCTAGGTCAACTTGACCCATGTTTTCAGGGCTTCACCAACCTGTCTTTCCTTCCTTTTCACGCGGTGCTCCAAATCATCTAATGGTGGCTTCTTCCTCTTGCTAAGTTGCCCACGATCCTTCTTTCTTGCTTACCTATCATCCACGATCTCCTCATCCAATGACTTGCTTTCTCGGACTTCGCTCCGTCTTTTCTTCTCTTTTTCTCACTTCGACCCAATAACATTCATTGTGTCTTTTGCGAAGTTTTCATTTCACCTCTTATTCCTTGTTATTCACTTACTTTCCTAACCAAGGGACAATAGGCCCCCAACACTCACCTGTGACTCGTCCCGAGGCACTTTAGATATGATCTTTCCATTTTACTTCAACTTTAGACTGCGTAGTGCAACCTTTGCTTTCTCCTCTATGCATCCTCGCCTTCCCCATGCAGACTGTCTTTTCTGTGTCTGGTACCCAGTTTCAACTGCACCTGGTACCTAGAAATTTTTCTTCATGCTTTTACTGAGAGCTGCGAGGTAGCTGGTTGTCATAGTACAACTTTAGTTGATTCCTGTTCACTAATCCTTCCTTCCATTCTCCCTTCAAAGTCTTTAATTGCGCAGCTCCTCCTTCTGTAAGATGGGTGATCTTATATGGCCCAAGCCAACGTGTTCTGAAATTCCCAGGATGTTTGATGAACTTACTGTCATATACCAGTACTAGATCACCTTGCTTGAATGCCTTCTTCTTGATGTGCCTGTCATGATAGGCCTTTTCTCTTTCCTTTTGAACTTGTTGATGGAATCTTGCAATAAATTTGTCTTCTTCTAGTTCGATTGACTGTGCAAGCCTCTATTGAAAAATGCTAGTGTCATCCATACCTGTAAAGGAAACAATTCTTAAGCTTGGCACTAGGCATTCCATTGGGAAAATGAATTTGAGACCATACACCAACTTGAAGGGGGTTTTCATTGTTAATTTCTTGCAAGTGGTTCTATAGGCCCAAAGTACTGCTGGTACTCTTAAATCCCAGTCATCCCTGTTCACAATGCAAATCTTTGTCAGTGCTATCTCCAAGATCTTTTTGAATGCTTCAATTGTCCCATTTGCTTGCGGATGATAAGGCATGCTCTTCTGATGGTGGAATTTAAATTATTCATTCAGGGCTTCAACGGTATTATTTATGAAATGTGTACCTTGATCACTCATAAGGATCTTTGGGCATCCAAACCTGGTTATGATGTCATCAAATATGAAGCACATAGTTGTAGTTGCACTACAGTCCTTAATTTCTCTTGCTTCAACCCATCTAGTCAAGTATTCTGTCATAGTGATGATGTACCTTGCTCCTGTGCGCTTTCCTGGTGGGTTTATAGGTCCCATGAAGTCAATGACCCATTTCTCAAACGCTTGTAAGGTCAGTTGTGGTGCTAATGCAATTTCATCTCTTTTGGACAGTTTCCCAACTCGTTGGCATACATCGCAGGCCTTGTAATAGTCTTTATCATATTTGTGTAAGGTAGGCCACCAAAGTCCACCTCAAAGAACCTTCTGCACAGTTTCTTTCCCTGCGTAATGTTCTCCTGTGATGCCTTCATGGGCTTCTACGAGAATTAATGGCCGTTCTTCCTCCATAACACATCTTCTCAATATCTCATTAGGTCCCATCATGTATAGCTATCTAGCTATAAGTGAAAAGTCTGCAACGCGCACCACTAGATGTTTCTTTTGGGGAATTGTATACTCACTAGGTGTCATTCCCGTTGATAGGAACTAGACGATTTCTGTGAAGTGGTCATCAATATTTCTAATGGCTAGTAATTGTGCATGCAGCAGTGCATCCTCCAAACTAGTCGGCTCTTTGTCATGTTCCAACCTTGACAAGTGGTCAAGACCTTTGTTCATTATTCCTGGATTAACTATGATATCAAAGTCATATTCCTGAAATAGAAGAAGCCATATGCATATTATCCCCCCCAACATTGGCTTGTTGACTAGGTATTTCAGGTTAGAGTGATCAGTACACATTTTAAGGTGTCCTCCCAACAAGTAGTGGCAAAATTTTTGCAGCGCATACACCATGGATAACCCTTCTCTCTTAGTAGTGGTGTAGTTGACCTTTGCTGTTGATAGCTTCCTACTAGCAAAATCTAATGGGTGGTCGATGTCTCTTGTTCTTGGTTTTGCTAACAGATCTCCCAATGCAATAGAAGATACATTGAGATGCACATGAAACTCCTTTGTCCAATATGGGAAAACTAGAATAGGTGCAGTAACCATTTTTTGTTTTAGTGTGTCAAAGCTCTGCTGGAATTCTTTTTTCCAGCTAAACTGAAAGTCTCTCTTCAGAAGCTTCTCCATGGGTGTTGTAATCTAGGCATATCCTTTAATGAACTTCCTATAGTATCCTATGTGTCCCAGTGCAATGTGCAGTTGTTTGACTGAAGTAGGAGGGGGTAGATCGACTATAATGGAAATTTTAGATGGATCTACCTACAATCCCTTCTTGCATACAATATGACCTAAGATTATTCCAAATGGTGAGAAGAATATGTACTTCTTCAAATTCAAGGCGATTTGACACTGCCTTCATTTATCCAATATTAGCCTTAGACATTCAATATGATTCTTCAATAAACTAAAAACAGTCTAATCATCAAAATATAATTCTAGAAATTTATGCAAAAAGTCCTTGAATGCTTTGACCACCACCCTAGAAAAGATGGTTGGGGAATTCTTTAATCCAAATGGCATCATTGTATACTAGTAGGATACCCATTCTATTGCAAATGTGGTCTTGTGGTGATCTTCCTTGGAAATCTAGATCTGATGGTATCCTGAAAATACATCCATAAAAAAGTATACTTCCTGGCCTCCCACATTATCTAACACTTCGTCAGTGAATGGTGTAGGGAAGGGATCGTGCAAACAAACATCATTTAGCATTCTGATATCTACGCATATCCTTAACTCTCATGTCTTCTTGTCCTGTATGACCATAGGGATAATCCACTCTGACTCTTTGATAGGTTCTATAATCCCCGCTTCCAACATTTTGTTGAGCTCAATCTCCACTTTCTCCTTATATTTAGGGTTCAATCTGTATGGTCTCTGTTTGACTGGTCTTGTGTTTGGTTTCAAAGGGATCCTAATCTCTCCCATAGGTCCTTTGATGCCCTTCATACCAGTGAACTTGGTCGGAAACAAGTCCTGATATTCGTGCAATAATTCTGTAATCTTGTCAATGGTAGAGACATCCTAATAATCTCTAATATTGGCAAGATTCAGTGCCTCCTTTGTTCCAATATTGACCTTATTAATCTTGATTGGCTATCCAATGAATGGTAACTCAACTCCTGGTCCTTCCACATATCTGTGGACTTCTGTTTTTGCAATGTTCACCTTTCTTGGATCATCATCTTCATCCGCATTGATGTTTTAACAACCTTGCAGTTTCTGGAGAGGCACAGTCCATTTGTACTCTTCTTGTTCCAAAGGTAGGCTAGATGCCTCCTCAAATAATTTCTGTATCATGATCTATAATTATTGATATACTCAAGAATATTGACTTTCAAATAAGAAATTGGTTACAAAATTCTGAGTCATACCTTCCCAATCTGTAGTGATGAGGCGCAACTCTGCTTGAAGGTACTAGTTGATAGGAGTAGTGTCCAACATGTTAATGAATTTGTGCACCCACTTCTCTTGAGGAATGTTTCTCTAGGCTTCCTCACAACTTCACACATGGTCCTTTGGGCATCTTCGACCTATGTACCAAACTTCGCATCCTTCTACTTATGCTGGGAATCGCACTGTCATCAAAATACGACATTGTATCTAGTCTGCAATGTTACTTTTGTGGGTCCCCCACCATCTTGTTGGGGTTGATTTTAGGGATTCATCCATTTCCAACAATATTTGTTGCATTGGTACACTTTATTCAAAGTCTGACAAGAAGGTTTCTAAAGGATTCAGACCATCAAAGGTGGGTAAGTTACTTACTGTTGTGTCGATCCAACAAACTTCTCTGGTTAATCTAGCACATATTCTTGTAGATACTTCATACATTTTATTCTTCCATTTCTCCAGTGCTTCTTCTAAGTCTAATGAACATTCATTGTCACTTCGCCAGCTTAGGTTTCCATTGGCCGTAGGATTAATGTAATCCTGTTGTCTGGCTGTTAATTTGTATATGTTTTCCAGTTCATATGCACGGTCTTCTTCTCTGATGTAATACGTGTATCTCTGACCTTCATCTGGATCTAAGGGTGCAATCACCCTAAGTCCATATATTTCAAACGCCATTTGTCTTTTCTTTAAATCAACCACAGTGGAATTATTGAAAGCCCAATCAATTTCTAGCAGCGCAGGGTAAGGACATCTATCATCAAATATCTCAATTACCTCAAAATCTGTAAACTTTCTTACTCCATTGATGTCCATAGGGACATGTTCTAGTTTTCCAAAAGGGCTTACAGCTTGCTGGTTAGCCATCCTGAGCCTGATAGGGGAATAAATCAACTTCGATTTTCCCATCAATGCCCAAGTTTGCTTCGTCATGACAATGACCTCTGACCCTAAGTCGAGGACCACATAGTCTATATCATATTCGCCTATTTAAGCATTCAAATGTAACTCCTTATTTGTCCAATTATTTTTAGCAATTTGGTGTACTTCCCTATTCAGTAAGGGGTCTATCCTTCCTAGCTCATATTGTCTGATTAAATTTTGTATCTCTTGTACAACTCTTTCATCCTGAATCAACTTAATACAAGTATATAGAAATTCCATGAGCTTGCTTACCTCTTTTCCTTCTCTTGGCAAAGCACAATGATCGAATGCCTGAGGCATCCCATATTCTCTTACTTCTGGTCATGTCTTTGATGAAGAACCTTGGTCTACTTTGCAATCTTTTCTTGCCTCCTCAAATACTTGTATTTCTTTCTTTGCATCAAAAGTTAGGGTCTTCTCTGCAGCTTTCATGACTCCTGAGTCTTCTGTAGTCTTTCCTTGCGTTATTCTGTCTTCTCTGGTAACAATGCCTCCTCTAGTTATAACAATGAATCTAGGGTATTATCTATGAGGTTCAACATATATTAGTTTCACTTGCGGGTTTTTCCGAGGTCCTCATCTTTCCTGAATCTTAGCTAGCAGCATAGGACAATCTTCTATAACATGTTCAAATGAACTGTAGTAGCTGCAAGTAGTGCAAGGGTTCTGGAAGTCCCTTGTGAGGTGTTCTGGTTGTGCATAGTTGTAACAGATGATCTATCCTTGGCCTCAACCCATACCTCCTCCTCATCCTTGTCCTCTAAATCCACCATGAGGGTTGAATTTTTCTCTCCCAGGAGAGTTGTACTACGTGGTGTTTCCTTCTTGTTGTACTTCACCTTGAATTTTGTATATATATCTTGACCTTTCATGCATGAGGTCATAATACCTACAATACCTATCATCATGTCCTATAGACTTATAGAACGTGCAATACAATTTTTTAGGTGTCTGAACATATTTTTTCATGTAATAGCACTCAACAGGGCGATGTCTATTTTAACATACTTCGCACCAGGGTAAGGTGACTTGCTTCAAAGGGATTGGAGCTCCAGAGGCTAAGTATTCATGGAATAGGGGACAATGTTCCTTGTCATGGCCTTCTAATCATCATATGACACACCAGATGTCTTCTCTTTTATCTTTTCCTTTGTCTTTCTTCATATCTTCGACCTGCAGTGAAAAACTAGTTAGCTGACTCAAGATCTGACTCATACCTGAGATGGATTATCCCATAGGGGTTGATTCTAACTTCATGGTGATCTATAGTGCCTCGGCTTGCGAAGCAATCTTCTATTGTATCAGAAGAATTCTAATGTGTGGTAAGAGGGAAGCAATGAACCACTCTTTATTCTTCTCATCTGGAATATGAAAAGTCAATCGGCCTGTTAAGGTCTTGAATCTTTGATCGAATTCCCAAACAGGTTCGGCTAATTTCTGCTTTATTCCTTTTAGATCTGTAATACATTGTGACTCTAACTTGGGTTTCTTAAACTCTGTAATCAGCACATTCTTGATCTCATTTAGTGGCTTAGGTTGTGCAAGTCCTTGGACAATCTTCATGTACCAGCTTAGTGCGCGATCTCGAAGGGTGGTACTAAACTGGGTTCTTTTAACTGCTTCTTCGGTGACATTTTTAATATTCAATATGGATTCACATAGGAACCTGTGCTGATCAGGGTCTTCAGACCCATCTCACCTAAAGATAGGGAGCCTCATCTCATCTACCATATATCTTCCTAGGTTTCTTGTCTGAGTATGTGGTGGACTACTAGTGACGATGCTCTAAACACTCTAGTGACTTGGATTACTCTGATTTCTTAATGCTTCTGAGACAACAAGAGGATTAATAGTACTTACCTCAACAATTTGTGCATTTCCTGAATTTTTTGGTTTATCTCGGCGAGTTTCTTCAGCTTTCCCTTCCTCTTCCCTAGCGGGTTCTGAATGTTCGTCGTCTGTCAGATTTTCCTCTTCTCCACTGTAGAAACCCTCGTCCCCGTAGTTCTTCTTGAATAAGTTCACAAGATGAACTTATCTGAACTCTCTTCCACTGCGCATATGTCCAACCTCTGTGTCATTGTCGTTGTCCAAATTCTTGAACATTAGCCTTTTCAAATCTGATCAATCTACTTTATCTTCAAGATGTTGTTCTCATGCAGTAGCATATTGATCCTTAACTTTAGAAAATGTAAAAATTTTCCTCTGGGTCCCTTGAAGAAATATCTCTCAGCTTGGCTGTATGACTCTACTCTATCGACAACAAACTCGGTGATGTATCCTCCAATGGTGCTATCAAACCAATGATCTACTGCACTTGACACGACGTTATCAACTCTCTTGACCTTCTTAATTAGCGTCGATGTCCAAACCATAGGAGGTATAGATCTGATCTCAAACTAGGTATCTGCTAATCTGGCTAACCACTCATATAGCTCCTGATGGATTCCTCCAAATAATATGTTGTGTATATCAGTAAAGATATATCTCTCCAACCAATCCTCTGTACTAAGATTAGGGTTCTTGTTCTGGGATTCAATGAAGTCCTTCTCTTGATTCTCTATCCACTTCTGAATCTCTGTCTTTGATGGGAACCACCTTGACATTCCCTCAAGAATATTCCAGTCCCAAAAACAGAACAATTTGTTGGCACAGGGGAAGACCCAGGGTTTAGCTCCAAGAGCGCACCAACAAGTGCTAACTATAGGCCCTTTCGGCAACACCTACGAAGAATATGAAGTCTCACCCGAAGAATCTATGGGGGGTTGCAGGATAGGGATGTCTACAACCAAGGGGAATATCAAGTGGATCTAGAAACTAGAATAATACATCATACATTTATCACTTATAAACTTTGATCTACCTCGCACAACTATAGATCTAATCTAACACAAAAATGCTATAAAAATATATCAATGGTAACGAACAGAGAATCAATCACACACGACACAAGGTATACGTGGTTCACCCTCTCTCTAGGGATACATCCACAGAACTGTGCTTTATAGTATATTAAGATGAAAGCATACAATTCTGATCTATGCTCTTAGCTAGCAGATCTTCATTCTTATTCTCTCTTCCTCTCCCCCTTCTTGCGCACCCAACTACAGGACTTGATCTCCGCACCCAGCTGGAGATCTTACAATACCAGAAGGCTCTCACACTTAACACTTCTCTCTCTTACAGTAGTAATCACTAAATAACAATAACAATCACAATACCAACAACCATCTTACCAACCCAACCCAGGTCCTCTTGACCTTTATTTATACATTAAAATAACTCACCGACATCCATAGGCCAAAACCTAAGTGTCAAAACCGTAGACACCAAAACCCTAGGTGTCTAAATCCATAGTTCAACTTGACCCACGTTTTCAGTTCTTCGCCAGCCTATCTTTGCTTCCTTTTCATGTGGTGCTCCAAAGCATCTAATGGTGGCTTCTTCCTCTTGCTGAGCTGTCCACGATCCTTCTTTCTTTCTTACCTATCATCCTTAATCTCCTCGTCCAATGACTTTCTTTCTCGTACTTCGCTTCGTCTTTTCTTCTCTTTTGCTCACTTCGATCCAGTAACAGTCACTGTGTCTTATGCGAAGTTCATATTTCACCTTTTCTTTGTTGTTCTTTTCTTACTTCTGTAACCAAGGGCCAACAAGACCCATACCTAATGGTAAAAAATTTGTAAGGGAACTACCATCTTTCTTAGACATCAAGGATACCCTCCATAGGTAATGTGTGGTGCTTTGATGCAATGTTCATGGATTTGGATTCCTAAGCACAAAGGGAGATATTATTAAAGTAGAGATGGGGGCACAAGTGTAGAAATTGCCAGGGTATAAGAAAAGATGGGGACAGAGGGGTAGAGGGTATAGGGGTTCAATGGGATAGAGGGGAAGGGAGGATGTGGTGGGGATTGATAGGTGGGGTGAGAGGGGAAAAGGGGGAGGATGTGATAAGAGGTGAATGGTGGATGTCTAGGGAAGGTATAGTAGCGGGAATGAATGAAAGGAGGGAGGATGAGAACAGGTGAGGGAGAGACAAAATAAGAGAGGGAGATAGGTGAGACTATGAGAGGTAGGCATAAGAGGGTGGGATGAGAGGAGAAAAGAGGGATGAGGTGAGAATGAGTGAAGGATGGATAAAGGAAAGGAGGGAGGAGCCAGAGGAGAGGGGGTAGAAATATGAAGTGGGAGGAGGCAAGGGAGGGTGAGAGGGGAAGGGGGGATGTGGTGGGATAGGGAGGTGAAAAGAGGAAAAGCGTTGATGGTTAGGGGAGGGGGAGTGGTGGGCATGAAGGAAAGGATAGAAAACTTATCAAAGGATTGGGAGAGGAGGTGGAAATAGAGGGAATGTGGATGGGCATGGGAGGTAGAAAGAGAGGGAATGTGGATGGGCATGAGAGGTAGAGGGAAATGCAGGAGAAGAGAGGGAGATAAGTGAGGAAAAGAGAGATGGGAATGAGGGAGTGGGGTGAGAGGGTAAAAGGGGGAGGACGTGAGAACATATGAAGGGTAGATGGGTAGGGGAGGGGTGTTGTCAGATAAATCGGTAAATGCGGACATAAAATAATCCCCCTAGATCCACCTAGATCTAGAACAAAACAAGACAGAACATGGCTCTTTCCCTAGGCTCTAATCATTGAATTTACTACTAAAAAAAAGACGATAGACACACCTTTAAATGTCGCTTCCTTATGTCTTTTTTGTTCCTATGTCTCTCTGGTGCTCTTGTGATACTGATCCTGCAGTGAGACACAAACCAACCAAAGTGAAAGAAGTAAAGTATATTCAATGACAACCTATGCATATGATCAAGGAATTATGCAATAAAATAAAGATAATTCTATGGGAAAGAAGCATGCCACTGTATTATATTAAACAATATGAAGAGAAATTACAACCGGATGCCTTGATGTTGTAAGGTTCCTTCCAACAATTCCTTGCTTCCCACACACTTCTTGCTCCAAGGATTCTAAAACCATGGATCTAATAGATACTCACAATCTATCTTGACAAAGCAAAGCTCAAGTCCACTCTAACCAAGCTAATAATCTCAAGCCAAATTCAACTAAATTTCCCAATCTAACTTTCTCCATGAGAGCTCCTCTCCTTTTATAAGTTGAAGAAGATAAGATGAGGAGGTTAGGATGATCCCAGTAAATCATGAAAGAGAGTAAGATCCAAACCGTTCGGAGGCCACCTCACCATAGAATATTCTCCTTCTAGAAGCGTTAATAAAATTCTCATGTTTCCCACGTACGAAGGCCACCGCACCCTAGCTATAGTGTAGACTGCAGAAATTATGCACCCTGGCTATAGAGAAAGGTGTGGAAATTAGGCATTTTCGCACCCTACATATAGAGCAGCCTGCAGAAATACTCCTTAATAGGGTTTTTACAAAGGAAAATATAATTTCTTCTCTTAGGGAAAGTTCTCCCTTCTTTCTTTAGGAATTCAGGCCACTGACCCCTCTGAAGGAAACATATAGGTTTACATCATTAACGCTCATAAGGGTGACAAAAATAATGTGTAACATAGTCCCCCCCAAAGTATGAAGTTAGAACAGAGTGATAGATGAAATACTTTGTCGAGTGTGTGTAGGGAACAAGGAACAATCGGTCGAAAACCTACCAACAGACAAGGAAATGTAGTACAATAATATATCATTGCTGAGGTAGGCATTCCCATACTCAGAATAGAAATGAATCAAAGCATAAATACCGGCATGAAAAGATCCATGTCAAGTAATATAGGTCATGGGCACCAAACATACACTATGGATCCATGCCAATATGACTCAAATCTACACATAGCCACCAAAAATACACCGTGGATCTATGTGTTAAAACTAAAATTTGAACATAGCCATGACACATACAATGTGGATCTATGCAACAGTACAAACTAAATATACTCCAGCACAACTTGAATCTGTGAGAAAAGATTCAGGGTCTTCATCTCCACCACTCTATAGTATGGATCTAACCATGTGAATACATGTGCTGAAGTCGAACATGGTAGAAACCACTTGATTACCGGTCATTAGTGAATACCATTAACAAGTGTGAGGGAAATCGCCATTAATGTCAATGACTCCCAAGGTATTCTAGTACAATCCAACGAATGTGAATCAATGATTTGAGGTCGAACACTTGGTGGAATCTCTCGATTAGAGGTCAATAATGAAAACCCATTATCAAAAGCGAGGAAACCTACCATTGAGTCATGTAAGTTCTAAGGTACCAATTAGTTTCTAAGTCTAATTCCTGGATAATGAGTTGAAGTTGATAGGAAAAGACTTGTCATAGGAGGGCCTTAATTTATCCCCCATCAATGACATGAAACGGGTAACAAGATTTGATGTAGATCAGAGTAACAAGTGATTCAGGACTATCTCAAGGATGGCCGATGCAATAGAAGGATTAAGGACTATATAAATGGCCTACGCAATAGAAGGATTTCCGGGTTGAACTTGTTTTTTGAACATATTGACGACACGACAACTATCTTGGAAAAACTGACTCAACAATAGGGATCACAAACCAATTTGTAATCTTATAAAGGAGTATGATCAAGAGACAAGTGGATTTTCCAACCTAGACACAAGGCGAGTGAAAGGGTGTCATGTTCAAAGGTGACTCTTCCATGGAATACAGGTTTAGAAACATTTCTTTCCCAATTTCCCCCCCACCATTTCTGGCGAGTACCTCTTTATTTTTACACAAGCTTGAGGAGGATAAAATATTCTTGAAATGTAATCTCATCCTTCGGATGAGTTCCTTAGAGTATGTTTAACAAACCCTAAGAAGGAGTGGTTTGGTCCCATATGGGCCTTTCAATGTTTGTTTTATGAGTCCAAAGAAAGAAAACTCAAGGGTTTTTCATGTTTAGAGAGTCTGGAAAACACTTAAAGAGAACTCTCTCAGTTCCTTTTTCATAAATTAGTTTGATGATACCGAAAAAGTGATAACCTACCACCCATCAAACGTTTTCTTCAAATACTTTTACGAGCATGAAAAGAACAAGGTCCCTTGACAATCTTTTCATGTTTAGAGAGTCTGAAAAGAGCTTAAAGGTGACTCCAGGTGGTTCCTTTTTCATGTAACCTTTACGAGTCTGAAAAAGTGATAAAAGTATACTCGGTTACATTCTCACATATTTACGAGCATGAGAAAGAACAAATACTAAGCTCAGTAACCTATTCTCATGTATTTATGAGCATGCAAAAGAACAAAGATTAATATTGGGATTGTTTTCATTTTTACACAAGCTTTAAAACAAAACAAAACTATGCTTGGGCATGGTTTCATTTTTACATAAGCTTGAACCAGAGGAAACTATGCTTGAGGTAGCTGGTTTCATTTCTACACAAGCTTGAATCATAGAAAACTATGCTTGTGACTTCCCAATGCATGGTTGGTACTTATCCCCCAACTTAAGAAGCTAGCAGCTCAACTTCAGCATGAAGTCTAGAGGTTGAAAGAAAATGCCCCCCAAGCCTCATGTCATCCAACTGCAAAGGAGAATGAGATGAAGCTTCGAATGTGAGACAAAGGAAATGACTCTACAGAGAGGGGGAAGTTGTTTCATTTTTTAATGAGCTTGACACAGGATAAGAACTATGCTCATAACCTCTGTTTCATTTTTTGACGAGGTTGCTACAGAGACGTGAAAACTATCCTCAACTGGTTTCATTTTTTAACGAGCTTGAAATCAGAAAACCATGATCAACGTTGGTTTCATTTTTTAATGAGATTGAAATTAGAAAATCATGCTCAAGGCTCTTCTTGATCACGCCTTCCAAGAGGACAACGCTCTGGAAGGACACCATGTCAAGGGACAAAACTCGGTCATGGCTTCCAAGAGATCTTCATTTGACGGAAGAAACACACTCTGGAAGGACACCATGTCAAGGGTCGTGATAGGGGTAAGGAGATCAAGTTCTAATAGCCCTACCGAAGAGATCACCATGTCAATTATCAGATATAGGTCATAAGAGACCAAGCTTACAGTGAGAGGCGCATCTTCATTAGCAGTAGAAGGCATGGGAGACAACGCCACATAATTAACATGTGGTGGGGGCGATACCATTTTCATATAAGAACCATTTAGGGAGGTCATCCAGTCAGGACCAATGAATGAAATTTTATCAATAGTCATAATTCTTCCATTGTGAGGGAAATATATCACACGAAAAAGAGTGGACACAATAGATTTCATGGCATAGACATAATCCTGTCCAAGGAGTAAAGCAAAATCCAAGGGGTATTGGACTACCATAACGTCAATAAAGACATTCCCCCCCCCCAAAGTTACAGGAAACCGAGGAAGGGTCCCTAAAGGTTGATTGGTTCTTTTATTAAAAGCTAACAGATTCTTCATAATTGGGGCAAGCTGAGGACAACCCAAAGCTTGCCAAGAAAAAGAGGACAAAATACTAATAGAAGCACTTTCATCTATAAGCGTTTGAGGAACGTCCCGACCACAAACCTGTACTGTAATCTGGAAAGGAATGTGAGAGGGAAGACGAAATCCGGTTAGCACACCCCAATAAAAACATATGGCCTCATTACTTGGAGGAGGTTCCATGGGAGAAGGAGGAATACCCCCCGGCATGGTAGAGTCTATATCAATGAGAAAAATGTGGGTAGTATTGGGTTTACTCTCGAGTGGGAGAGTAGGATTGTCTGATAATGACATCAAATTCACCACTTGGGTTTCATTCTCCAAGGGGAAAATGGAGTCGACGGGTGGAAACGGATCGACCACTTGGGTTTCACTCTCTGGAGGGAGAGTGAGATTGACTGTGGATGGGATCAAATCAACCACTTGGTCAACTAGTTCAACTGAGGATGTGACCAGATTGACTACCTGATCAACCAGGATAATCGACGAGGGAACCAGATTGATCATTCCATCAACTACAGGTGGGTTGAGAGAAAGATTGCGATAAGCAGCTGGAAGTTGAGGCTGGGAACTAGTTATATCTTCCATTAATTTTGAGGCTTCATCCATATGAGGGAAAAGGTGAGTTTGATGACTCCCTCCACATAACCTACAAGGAAACTTGACTCTACTTTTCTTCTTCCCAAGGGTATTTTGACTAGTTGATGGGAGGTCATCAACATGTTGTTCAGAGGCTGACGACATGGGCTGGGGAGGGTGTATAGACCATACTTCTATAATCTTGGATAGACCAGGGAAATCCTTAAGAAGATGAATACCCTTACAAATCCTGCAAGGGTACTTGGGATTACGGGTTGTTTGGGTGATTTTGGCATCATCAATACTCCCAACATGATTAATAGTAACCGATTTGTTTCTAACACGTCTGATAGTGTTTGGAATTTTAGATCCTTGTTTATTTTTCTTCTTTTTCTTATCCACTGAGTTACTAGCTTCAGAGCTTTCACTCGACAAAGAAGATGAAATGGAAGAAGACCTTGCAAGTGGAGAAGGTGAAGAAGGTGAAGGATCAACATGAGGTTGATGTTATTAGGGGGAAGTGCTTACAAACAAAGCACTTACTGCATTCAGAATTACCTGAGTGGAAAACAACCATACCGATAATCCAATTGTGAGATCTGGAAGGCTCAAAGTAGCGATGTGAGGAGGACCAATGTTTCCATAAGAAGAAAAAACAAAAGGTTCCCCTAGAAAAAGGGGTTCCTTCATTGGTCGTTCCAGGAACTGACGCCATTAAATAAAAATCCAACCTAGAGTCCACTAGGGAAAAAAAATAGCACACATTAAAAATCTAGTAAGCAAGCAAGCAAACAAAACCTTCTCACAATGAACACACTAGTTGGTGATGAAATCCAATGTCGCGGGAACAAAGTAAGAAGGGGCTGAGATAGAGTGGGTGGAAAAGTTACGTTGACGACCTACTTAACGGACTTACACCTTGGTGCAAGCTTCCACACATAAATGTGGGTATACCCTCCAAGGATCCCGAGTGAGTTTGGCCAACGTCGATTCCAGGTACCTTGAAGACTTTCCCTTCCATAGTCACCTCATGTAAAGAACCTAGAGAGATAGGCCACTAAAGTTATCAATTACTACAATGATTCCTGGGGAAACAATCGGCAGTCCGATCCACGCGCAAAGGCAGGGTATCTAGCCTGAAATCAACTTGAAAGGATTCCACTCATCATTGTGGGTATACCTTCAAGCGACCCCCATGATACGCGCAATATCTACACCAAGACAAACGAAGCAGGGTGAGTAACTCTACCAGTCTCAATGCGACCACGTGATTGACCCTTGTGTTAGAAGGGCTTCCCAGGATAAAATGTAGCAAGTGGATTTCACTGCTCCCTAACGTAAGATTCTATGTTTGTTTGCAGCTTTGGAAAGTTATCTTTCACACCTATTCCAAAGCCCTACAACTAATCTAATATAGGTTTGCTACTGGAAAATATAAAAATGTCTAATCAATTTTTATAAGCGCTTTATTTTTAAGGCTGTTGTTACTCAAAAGGAAGATGTCGTGGACAATATGGTGTTTTGACCGACTCGAAAGAGATGAAGATGCAATCTTTTCATTTTGATGAACGGTATGCTATGAGAAGGAGAAAACATTTATCATTCCCAAATGTACAATGTCTCAAAATTTTACTAAACTAATCAAAATCAATATTTTCAAGAAATGAGACAAATAGACTGTACACCAATACATGATTCACGACTCCCCCCCAACCACGAGGGGGAATTTTTTTAAGAATTTAAGACCAAAAATTCATGCAATTTCACTACTTCAAATGCAAAGATGTCCCCAAACTAATGCAAAGAAAGAGAATTAAAAATTTGTGTTTTAAAGATAGCTAAAAGAAATAGCAAATCTATATAAAACAAAACAACCCAAACAAGCATTTTCTTTTAACACAAATTATTCAATAAGAGAAAAAGAAGTTCTTTCACCAAACAATTCTAAAGAAAAAACAATGCTTTGTAACAGAAAGGCACTCAAAGAAAGAGATCAAATCTTTCAAAAGAAAACAAAGAAAAAATAAGGTAAAGATGGCTGAAAACAGATTCAAATTTTGTCAAGCAGACTGTAATCAGACCCAACAAATTACCCCAGAACCATATCACAGATCCGGGCAGGGAAAACCACCAAAAACAAATTTGTTCACAATTTCCGCAGGTTGGAAGACTAGCACAGTGCAAAAGTCCTTGATTTCCACACGCCATAAATGGGTAGGGTGCAGAGTTTTCGCACTGGTCTAAATAGGTAGGGTGTGGAAATACTAAGTCGCCGCACTGTCCCTCAAAGCAGGGTGCAGAAATCAAACAAAAATGAAAAAAAAATTAAAATTAAGAAAGTTTTCAGTGAAGTTTAACAGTCAGAGAGTCAAGATGGATCTCCTAGTGACTCAGAAAATAGAAACCAAGCAATTAAAGAAAGAAAGCAAGACAAACTAGGAAAACAATCCGTTCCCTAGTGGAGTCGCCAATTTTGTTTTCGGATAAATCGATAAATGAAGACATAAACTAATCTCCCTAGATCTAGAACAAAACAAGACATAACATGGCGCTTTCCCTAGGCTCTAATCATTGAATTTACTACTAAAAAAAAGACGATAAACACACCTTTAAATTTCGCTTCCTTATGTCTTTGTTGTTCCTATTTCACTCTGGTTCTCTTGTGATACTGATCCCACAGTGAGACACAAACCAACCAAAGTGAAAGCAATAAAGTATATTCAATGACAACCTATGCATATGATCAAGGAATTATGCAATAAAATAAAGATAATTCTATGGGAAAGAAGAATGCGACTGTATTATATTAAACAATAAGAAGAGAAATTACAATAAGATGCCTTGATGTTGTAAGGTTCCTTCCAACAATTCCTTGCTTCCCACACACTTCTTGCTCCAAGGATTCTAAAACCATGGATCTGATAGCTACTCACAATCTATCTTGACAAAGAAAATCTCAAAGCCACTCTAACCAATCTAACAATCTCAAGCCAAATTCAACTAAATTTCCCAAGCTAACTTTCTCCATGAGAGCTCCTCTCCTTTTATAAGTTGAAGAAGATAAGATGAGGAGGTTAGGATGATCCCACTAAATCATGAAAGAGAGTAAGATCCAAACCGTTCGGAGGCCACCTCACCATAGAATATTCTCCTTCTAGAAGCATCGAGAAAATGGTAATTTTTCCCACGTACGAAGGCCGCCGCACCCTAGATATAGTGCAGACTGCGGAAATTCCGCACCCCGACTATAGAGAAAGGTGCAAAAATAAAGCATTTCCTCACCCTACATATAGAGCAGCCTGCGGAAATCCTCCTTAATAGGGGTTTTACAAAGGAAAATATAATTTCTTCTCTTAGGGAAAGTTCTTCTCTCTTATTTCTTCAGGAATTCAGGCCAGTGACCCCTCTGAAGGCAATAGATAGGTTTACATCATTAACGGTCATAAGGGTGACGAAAATAATGTGTAACAAGGGGGAGTGGTGGGAATGAGGGATAGGAGGAAGGAGCTAAGGGGGAGGGTGATATAGGATGAAGGGGAAGCTGGAGAGGAGGACAAGAGGCAAGGGTGGGGAAGAGTGGAAGGGGGGATGTGGTGGGATAGGGGAGGGTGGAGATAAGGGGTAGAGGGGGTGGAGGGGCCAAAGGGGTAGGGAGAGGAGGTGAGTGAAGAGGGAAGGTGGATGGGTACAAGTGGAAAAGTGGGGAGAGGCTAGTATAGAGGGAGATATGTGAGACAATGAGAGGTGGGAATGAGGGGGTGGTGCACAAGAGGAAAAGGGGCAGGATGTGAGAAGATGAAAAGTGTGGATGGTTAGGGGAGGGAGATAGGTGACACTAGAAGATAGGTGATACAAGGGTGGGATATAGGTGAGACTGACATAGGAGGGCATGACGGGGTGGGGAAAGAGGAGAAAAGGGGAAGGAGATGATAATAGGTAGATTGTTTCCAGGGCCCCAAGATACATACCTTCTTCTCAAAACCACCTAGAGTCACCAAAATCCACAATAATATGCCAGTGATACTGAAGAGTCCATGTGTGGTTGTTCGAGGCATCCTTCTCGACCCTAGATGGATATAATATTCCTTTAGGGCTTAACATTCATTTTTACTTCCCTGGCCATGCCTAAGGCCCCAAGACCAAGGATACCCTTGAAAGGTTCTTTGTGGTGGGTCAACATGTTGTTGATGGCCTTAGATTCCTACAAGCTTTCTTTCGTATAATATTTTCAAACCCACCTTTTGAGTGTTTAATAATAGAATGTTCACACACTCTAGAATGTTCATGCACTTTAGAATGAGAATGCATTCTCACCATTTCATTTTTTTTTTCAGTGAGATTCGCAACCTTAGCCTTCGTGTTCACTAATTTGGTTGCGTCAAATTTAGTTTCGAAGTGACAAACCTAGTGGTTTGAGCTGCAAATAGATTAAAACCTCCATTTTTCTAAAAACCTTTCAATAAATCTATCTTTGACATTATTTTTGTATAGGCTACACAAATCCATTGCTGATGAAATTACAAACACACATAGAGTCAGGGTAAAATCATGAAGATGAGTTACACTTTTGCTTGTTTTATGAGAAAAAAAACTATATTTTCACAATTTCTTCAACTTCCAGCATACAAAAGTATTTGTTTTATTTAGAATTTCACTTTACAGTAAAAACAAAAGTTGTGAATAATTTTTTTATCTTTCCAATGACTATTTTTAATTTTTTTTTTATCACGATTTGATATGTCAATTTG
The DNA here is from genome assembly GCA_032191745.1 of Picea mariana. Classification (NCBI taxonomy): domain Eukaryota; kingdom Viridiplantae; phylum Streptophyta; class Pinopsida; order Pinales; family Pinaceae; genus Picea; species Picea mariana. The sequence goes on from JASDQU010102820.1 coordinate 321,637, forward strand.
ACAATTGTTTAACAATATGTTCCTTAAACATGAAAGGAATGATAATGAGTAAGTTTTTTCTACAACAATGTATCTATTATTAAACTTATGTTTTTAAGAAACAAAATATACTGCAACAATCTGTAGAGACTCTATTTTATTATGACTATAATTTTGAATCTAATGGATGAATATTATAATTTCTAGAATTTTTTGAAGTTGACCAAGCTGAAAACGTTGCAAATTTTAAACACATATTTTTCTACATCTTGTATCTATCTTAATTTTTACTTAAAACTAAAATCTAAATATACCCTTTTGAAAAGAACAGTTTAAGGATTATGAATATATTTTTTTGTAAATTTGTCACTGTATATTTTTATAGATACTGATATTTCATTTCACCAAATCATAATGTCTGTTGAAAATATTACGCAGTGATTTTTTAAAAAAATTAAATAAAGTTAGATAAAAATAAAAAAAATGAAAACAAATTATAGGAATTGCAAGTAGATTCAATTTTGGAAATGCTGGTGTCATTTTCGAAAAAAAAATCTGAGTATTTGCAGGAGTCCGCAACCTCCAAATTTCATGTAAGCTTGGGGGAATTATCTAGTTTCTAAATACAGTCCCAATTTTTAGTTTTCGGCCGAAATAATCTTTCGACCGAAAATTATTTTTGTTCGGCCGAAAGGTTTATTTTTAACGAATTTCGTTAAAAATAAACCTTTCGGTCGAAAAGTCTTTCGGCTGAAATATGCTTACCACAGGAAAAACAATCATGCGGAAAATCTTGTACACGACTATCGAGGGCACCGTCAGGGCGCTGTTCGATTTGATGTGCAAACTTTTGGCCAAACAATGTTTCAGCCGAAAAAGCCTATCTTTCGGCCGAAAGAAAAAAGAGTTCGGCTGAAAAAATGCCGCAAGAAATTTGGGAGACCCGATTCTTACAAAAGTGTTACCCAACTTCATGATTTTACCCGTCAACTATGTAGATTCCAAATATATAATTTTTTAAAAAATGACGTTGTTTACTATTTTTAATATATTTATGTCTTGACATATATCAAAATCCTAAAATACATACCTCTTTTATTTCTAATAAATTTTTTTATCATCTTAACCACTTTTAAAATAAGTTATATGCCACACTAAAACAAACTCAGATTTACAATCTAAAAAAATCAATAATTTCGTTTGATAATGTTCAAACCCTCATACCCCACACTAAATCAAGGCCTTGTAATTTCAAGGATATAATAAATTTCACACACACACACACACACACACACACACAAAATTAATATTATAATTTTTTAAAAAGTATCCCACACTAGAACAATACGTTCTCTACAATTCTACAGATGTTTTTATTAAAATTCCATCGTTAAGGTACTCAACATATGCACTAACATAAACATATGCATTATATTTTGCTTTGAAAAACAATAACCACTATTAGAAAAACTCAAATTTCACATAGATATATACACAAATTCTATAAATAAAAATTATATATTCAAGCTAATTCAATTTCCTACATTCCATCTTTTTACACCATATTCAAGTTCATTGTAAAAGTACCTTGAATAATCCGTCAAAGTTAACATATCAATGTTTTTCAAAATTTGCATTGCAACTAATACGTCATGAGAGACGATCATTAGCTCGCATAAAATACATAAAAGGGAAAAAGATGCAAAAGAGAAAAAGTTAAAATGTTGTAAAAGAAAAATCCATAGAAGGAGGTTGATCCAGATTATTTTCAACACAAAATGAGAGTGGGGATATAATAAATAAATGTGCAGAGATATCTCAAATATCCAATAATATAACATAAATATATCAGAGATACAACCATAAACACAGAGATATAGTAATACACAATTTATATTAATGAGCGAAATGTACAAAACTGTATAAATACAGAGTGAATGACTCACTCGAATGGTGGAAGCTTATCTATGAGAAGAGATGTGACAACTAGTCACATTCACAAGAAGATGATTTTACAATGAGGCTCCAATTCCCTTTTTATCATAAATAAAATCCAAAACCCTGACCCCAGAAGATGAAAAGCCAACAATTTTGTGGACCCCAGTTTTGGTAGTTTGGTGTATCAACTTCCCGGGGGCGTAACTTTGACATACGATCTTCGTTTTGGGTGCATGCTAGATCGTTGGAAAGGTATTGTCGAGGAGATCATTTTGGGGGCTCAATCATATCATTTGACTATCATTGAGGTGCTCTATCCCAAAAAACCTTCATTTGGGCCCTCAAAATGGCCCCACAAGTTTAGGAATCGAAAAATTGCTAAAAGTAGTAAGTTGGCAAAAAACTATTTTGAGCCAGTTGGAATAGGTGGGTAGCCACTGATATCCACTTGGATCAAAGGTGATTATTTAGAAGTACACAAATCCATTATCTATAGAAGAGTGGATTAGAAGCCCAACTAAAATATGTAAAAATGCTTCCATAGTATGGAAATCCCTACTAGAAGCATTTACTTTGGTGGGTAATTAGCTTGCATTCAAAGTTGTAATGGTTTGAATATTTGTTTTGGTGTCAACCCATGGATTGGAAATGGAGATGATTATAGGATGTCCAATAGCCTAATTGCTAGCCTAAGGAACAATAACATGCTATCTTTGTGTGATGCTCTAGTTCCTAAAGATGTTAATTTATGGAGAGGAGGATGGAAATCAACATGGGGTATTGGTTTTGTTCGACTCCATGTTGAGGAGAGGGAAGGATATGTCCATAGGTTGACCTCCAATTTCATTAAACTTAGGGATGAAGAGGACTAGATGATCTGGTCAAAACACCCTATTGAGGGGTTTTATACTCTAATTGGGATGCTCTACAATGTTCATAAATGGTCAAATTCCAAATGTAAAATGGTGGTGGAACATGTTATGGAGAATAAGTGCACCTCTTAAAATTAGGCTATCCACGTGGATGGCAATGTCCAACAAAGTTCTAACTTGGGAAATCTTATTAAAGTGGTACTTTGAGGGTGCAAGTTTGTGCCCCCTACAACAATATGCCTCTAAAATCATTGTTTATATGCTTGTAGGATGTCATTTCTCCTTAGAAGCGTGGGAAACAATCAAAGGAGTTGGTTTGTGGGTTGGAAACAACTTGGATGAGGTACTTAAGTCACGGTGGGAGGATGATGGGGTAACAAAACATGAATCACTTGGGTTGATTGTGTGCTCAACTATTTGACTAACTAGAAATACCAATATATTTGAAAATATGAACATAACTCCCCTAAATATTTTTGTTAGTGCAGAGTAGGAAATGTGCTTTTACTTGTTTTTTTTTTTTTTACGATTATTTGGTTTCCTTCTTCAATTTACTATCATAAATTTACTATTTAAAATATCTTTGCAAATTTTAAACCTTTATATGTGAAAAAAAAAGTTGAATATTTTTTAATATCTTCCAAATTAATTATGCTAAAGTATCAATTTAAAAAAAATAAAATGAACATTAGAATCACAAAATTTGATACACATTCTATATTGTAAATTACTTCATACATAAAAGCTTAAAATGTTAAAGATACAAAAATAAAAGGTTAAAGATATAATGATGCAACGTTCATTTTTTTAGTTTTATGGTTATATCATGGAACGTTGAAAAGCCAAATTAACGGTAATCATCAAAATTGTATAATGATATTTTAAACACTAAAGTACATATAAAAAACTAAAGATATAAAAGAATTAAAGTTAAAACTTCATTAATATCAATAATAAGTAAATAAATTTTTAATAATAAAAAATATTAAATCATTATCTTAAACCAATGTATATCATTAAATATATTAAAAATAAATTATATAACTAG
>JASDQU010102820.1:325493-391754 GCA_032191745.1 Picea mariana
CCAGGTATGCATGTATAGTGAAATTTAGGGTTATAAAAGGGGGATGAATGATCTAGGTGGATATCAATGTCCACCCACCTCTTCCACTAACTCAATGTATCTCTATTTTCTTAGTAGTTTTTCTAAGGTTTTTCAGGTCCCAATATTTCAGGGCCATTTTGAGGTCCTAAAAAGTGTTTTTTGGAAATTCGAGGGGCCGGGGGTTGATATGCAATACCTTTTCCTTAGAAACAAGTTGTAATCCTTGTATATTTATTTCCAATGATCTATCTTTGATCCGAAAATATCTTTTAATGGCCGTGGTTGAGTTATTAATTGCATGTGTAATAAACCATTTATGAAGCTGAACCAAAGAGGATGAATTTAATGAAGAAACATAGCAGCCATAAAACAATATACATATTTGAACATAATCATTAAGACCAAAAAATCATAACACAAGTGTGATATCGGAGTTCGGAAAAATCCACCTACGTCTCTGGGCCTTTGTCTTCAGTGAGGGAGGCTTTCTTTATTCAACATTCAATGAATTACAATCTGCATCAAAATTACATAATATAGGGCTCTGACTGACTCAACTGTATTCTGATCTATCTTAGAAACTTGACGCAACAGACGACCCTGGAAAAGGAGTAGTATAACTCCCAGAAACTGCCTCCAAAGCTCAGCTACTCTGCACTGCTAAAGACTACTTGACCTTGGCAAGTCTTTCCTCGACTTGCTTCAAGATTTTTTGTTTCTTCTTGCTTTTTTAAAACCTCACAATGGCTTGTTTTATATATCCATGAGGTAGAGGGATCAAATCCCAACATCCCACTTCTTGTGGAACTCAATTTGGCTCAATATCCACCAAGATATGGCAAAATAACCAAAATTGCCCAAAAATTAGTGAGAAAGTCACTAAACTATAGGTTTAAAACCCATTTTAGTTTTAATATGGCTATAAACCCCCATAATAGGCACGTGCCCCTAATTGTATGGTCACATGGCAACAAAAAATGGCCAAGCGCCAACCCAAAGGGCTGTGCGCTGGCCTTTACTCCGCAGGTATAGGTCACATGGTGGTTATAATAGAACCACACCCTTAAACATATGCACCAAACCATCAATTATAGTTTGGGTCCTATGGGGTGACCTGTGGATAAGCCCAAAACTGTGGGGTTGGCGCCAACCGTTATAACCCTCGCATGCCTTCATATACACCGGTCACATGCAATACATATAACCGACGCCTCTAACATACACTTTACCACACTTTAAATATACCAAAGTGGGTTGTATAACTAAGTCACATGCTTGGTGAAATGGCACCTGACTTGTTCCCAAGGCGTTGCCTCCCGATGGAGGTCGCGAGTTCGAAACTTGCGAACTCAACAATTTTTGAAACAAAACCAATGAACCAGTAATCAGGTGCCACATGGTAGCCCATGTCTAGGTCACGTGGCACCACCACATTTTCCAATACCTTGCCACTTGTCATCTTCTGGATGGTCCACATGTCTGTACACTTTCCCAGTCAGTAACCGCCACATTTGCACACCTGTCTGCCACGTGTCAACTGACCATATAGGCCACCTATACAAGTGGGCCACATGTCACCCTTTCACTGGTGACATGTGTCACCTTCTGGTTGGTCCACGTCAATTGTATGACCTATCAACTATACCTATTCCACATGTAACGATGCCATGTCAGCATGATGACATCATGCTGACGTCAACGTTGACTTTTTGACTGTTGACCTATTGACTTTTTGAACATAACGCGATATCAGGAGCATATGACGTCCATTTGAGCTTGTTCAAATTGTGTTGGATTCATATCGAGGAGGCCTACGCACAGGGTTGTTTTGACACCACTATGAGAACATTGATTTTTAGCCCTTTCTGAGCCCCATCAAGTTCTTGAATACAAGTCTGGATCACGCCTTCCCACTAAGGACCTTTTGGTCCCCAAAAGGTTAAAAAAATGGACTTTGACTGATTACATACTCATAAAGAGAAAACAAAAACACGATGTTGTACAAAAAAGATGTTATAATAGGTCATCATTTCAACATGTGTGATTACATTAATGGAAGCAAGATACAATGAAGTTGAGACATCCACTTCTAGAAAAACCAAGTGGCTAGTTTCTTTCCTTCACGGTGTTCCTCTTGCCTCACTATTAATCCTTATTCCTTCATGAGTGCATATGCAATCCTTTTGTCCTTCTTGGGATGAAACTCCGGATTAAGCTTCCAACAATTATTCTTTTGATGTCCACTCTGGTTGAAAAACGTGTAATGAGTTTTTGGCATCCATACCTGTTTAACCTTCTCTTTCTTCCATTGTGGAGTTGAGTCTTTATGTTGTGTTTCCTTCCTGGTCGACATAGGCTTCCTATACAAAGTTTGTCTCTTCCAACACTTGGCAACACAATGCTTGGGTGGATGATAATAAGTACATGGATAAAGATTCCACAAGTTTCAGATTACTTGATTATGCTTATTATAATCAAAAGAAGAATTGGTAAAAACATGACCATTATACCTTCCATGTTGATATTCACTTTGTTTTGGGGATGAATTTCATTCACTACCACAATCCTGAAGTTTTGCACCATTACCTTTTGTGGAGTGTTCTTGCAATGTCTTAAACTGGCCAGTTGAAGCATTACTTGCTTCCGAAGTTTTGGAGCCAATATTGGAGGATGATCCAAGTTCCACTTCGCCATATCCCAATCCTAAATATTGAGGCCTTTCGATAACCTCAATAGGATTAACAATACCTTGACCCTTACATCCAAGGCCCTTTCCTTCTTCATATCCCATCTTGGTTAGCAATCTCAAACCTACACCTTTTGTATGTTTTTCAAATGCACCAAAACCATCTTGATGGAAATTATGCGAAAATGATGAAGGACCTTCACTGCATACCTCAGATGTGTTTTCTGAAATAGATGTAGAAGGCACTTCCTTCAATCCTCCTTTTCCTTTGTTGTTGTTTGAAGCATTCACTTGAATCAAACTTTTTCATTCCAAGTAGTCTTCATACAACACCTTCACATCTCGGCCATGGAAAACATTGAATTTTTGAACTCCTTCTCATCTTGAGAAAGTCCTCCTATAGATGTCATTTGCTCCCTTGAGATGATCTCTTCCCTGGTTAATATGCAAAACTCAAATTCCAAATTTCAACTAGCTCTGATACCACATGATCCAAAAATATCTTTTAATGATTGTGGTTGAGTTATTAATTGCATGTGTTAATTAACCATTTATGAAGCTGAACCAAAGAGGATGAATTTAATGAAGAAACATAGCAGCCATAAAAAAAATATACAGATCTGGACATAATCATTAAGAACAACAAACCATAATACAAATGTGATAACGGAGTTCGGCAAAATCCACCTATGTCTCCAAGCCTTTGTCTTCAGTGAGGGAGGCTTTCTCTATTCAATATTCAATGCTTTACAATCTGCATCAAAATTACATCATATAGGGATCTGATTGACTCAACTGTATTCTTCTCTTTCTCAAAAACCTGACGCAACAGACGACACTGAAAAAGGAGTAGTATAACTCTTGGAAACTGCCTCCAAAGCTCAGCTACTCTGCACTGCTCAAGACTACTTGACCTTGGCAAGTCTTTCCTCGACTTGATTCAAGATTATTTGCTTCTTATTTCTTGTTTAAAACCTCACAATTACTTGGTTTATATATCCATGAGGTAGAGGGATCAAATCCCAACATCCCACTTCTTGTGACACTCAATTTGGCCCAATATCCACCAAGATATGGCAAAATAACCAAAACTGCCCAAAAATTAGTGAGAAAATCACTAAGCTCTAGGTTTAAAACCCATTTTAGTTTTAATATGGGTATAAACCCCCATAATATGTGCACGCCCCTAATTATACGGTCACATGGAAATAAAAATGGTCAAGTGCTAGACCAAAGGGCTTCGTGTTGGCCTTTACTCCGCAGGTATAGGTCACATGGTGGTTATAATAGAACCGCACCCTTAAACATATGCACTCAACTATCAATTATATTTTGGGTCCTATGGCGTGACCTATGGATAAGCCCAAAACCGTGGGTTTAGCACCAACCGTTATAACCCCCGCGCACCTTCGTATACACTAGTTGCATGCAATACACATAATCGTGGGTTGGGGCCTAGCTCCAACCCTTTTCGCCTCTAACATATACTTTACCACACTTTAAATATAACAAAGTGGGTTGTATAAATAAGCCACATGCTTGGTGCAATGGCACCCAACTTGTTCCCAAGGCGTTGCCTCGCGATCGAGGTCACGAGCTCGAAATTTGTGAACTCAACAACTTTTACAACAAAACAAATGAACCAGTAATAAGGTGCCATGTGGCAGCCCACGTCTGGGCCATGTGGCACCACCACATTTTCCAATACCTTGCCACTTTTCATCTTCTGCATGGTCGACATGTCTGTACACTTGTCTAGTTAGAAACCACCACATTAGCACACCTATCTGCCACGTGTCCATTGACCGTACCGACCACCTGTACGAGCATGCTAGGTGTCACCCTTTCAGTGGTGACATGTGTCACTTTATGGCTGGTCCACATCAAGTGTACGACTTGTCAACTATACCTCTTCAACATGTCACACTGCCATGTCAGCATGATGACGTCAACGTTGACTTTTTGACTGTTGACTTTTTGAACAAAACACGATATCAGGAGCATACGATGTCCGTTTTTTCCCGTTCAAGTTGCGTTGGATTTGTATCGACAAGGCCTACGTACAAGTCCATTTTGATGCCATTTTGAGAACATTGATTTTTAGGCCTTTCTGAGCCCCCATCAAGCTCCTGGATCCGAATCTGGATCAATATTGTGCCCCAACAAATATCGTATGCAAAAGTTACACCCCCGAGAAGTTGACGTATCAACTAACCACCTCGAGGCCCATAATACTTTTGGTGCTTCATATTCTAGGGTTAGGGTTTTTGATGTTTAGGTTTTTTTCCTCTTTGTATTTTAGGATTCATGATAAAAGACCCTTTGCAACCTCTTTGTAATCATCTTGCTGTGATTGAGTGTAGCCGACATCTCTTTCTCTTCAAAGATAAGATACCACTATTCTAGCCACTTTGTGGCTACAATATTCTAATATTTTATTCATTAATAGAAGTTGGGTTTCACTGTATTTATGTGTTCTCTTCTATAGTTTTGTTTGTATCTCATTTTGTTCTTAATATAATCTGGATCAATGAAAAATAAATTTTAATTTATTTTAATAGTTTTTTAAATTAGTTTTATTTTATTTTATTGTGAGCTACAATGAAGTATTGAAGAGATTGTAATGTCTGTCAGGTAGATCCCATTTGTGATTATATTGAAAATATTTTATGCTATACTAAATTACAAAATGCACATCACTTCTCTCAATGCAATCAATATGCCCTCTAAATAATATCATTTGTGTGATTGTTTTCTAGAAAATATATATCATAGTGTACTTGTATATGATCATCTTAATTTAGAGATCCCAATTGTTCCCTTACTAGGGAAACTTTCCATGGATGGCATATGGGTTTTGATTTACAGAAGCAAAGATTAGTTTGATGTGAATGATACAATTTTCTATTGCTTAATCCTCTGTAATCCAACATAAATATTTGATATGTTTATGTACATATTCCTTTTTCTTTTGTCGTGTTTAAAATATGCGTTGTCTATGGCATGCATGAAATGGAGGTTTGGAATTTTCCATACCTTTAATTTGGACATGTACACTGGTTAACAATCTGGATTCCTCTTTGAAACTAAAAAAAATAGTTCCCTATAGTGTATGGTTTCAAGGAAAGCACGTAAGGTTTAATATAAACAATATTGAAGTAATCACACAAACTTGTAATCGTTTAATTAGTTCCATTTGAATTACTATTGAAGAGATGCAACTACATTAAAAAATTATCATGATGATGTTTTTGTAGGTGACAATATGGGAAATATTTTATCATTCATAATAGTAAACTAAGAAGTTTGATTTTTAAAATATGTAAATTAAAGAGGCTTGGCCAACTAATTATAGCATTGGTAAATAAAACATGACTAACTATTTGGGTTGTACAATATAGTTAGTTCTTCTTAAGGTGATAATAATTGCTTCTCAAGTTTACTCTATAGATTGTACTTTGAGCATTATTTGTATTGCATTAATAACTTTGTCCAACATAAAATAACTAAATTAATTTTACATAATTTTTTCATGTTGTCTTCTATTGGGAAAATAGTTTTGGCCATGCATACCATCTTTTGAATGGAATAAGTAGTGGATATAACATTCATTGTTGACAAAAAAAAAAAAAAAAACTCCATTTGAATTGATGGAATTTCTATTAGTATGGAGGTTCCCTAACCAATGTTCCATGCACAGACTAAGTGTTGTGGATGGTTATGGACCCAAGGGGTTAGGAGTTGGATTCTAGGAGTGATATTTACAATATTAAAAAGAAATATTTGGATCTCTATGCATGATGTATCTTTTCCCTCTTAAATTCATTGCTAAGAGTTATTGCATTTATCAATATTCCCCTTGAAGACCTTTTTTCCTTGCTCACAACTGTAATGAGAATTTTGGAGATTCTAATAGAGGAATGTCATAAACATATTAATTTTATATTGTTAGTTTTAGCATGGGTCTTAATCTAGTTTTTATTATGTTTTGTAGAGTTTTGTTTTTGTAGGGTCAATATTTCATACAATACACTTGCCAACTCTATATTAGGTAGACGACCCTCTATTTTAAGTACTTTTAACAACTTTTCCTAAAATTTCCTTTGTTTGTACTTAGAAGAAAAACTACATTGTTTTAATGACATATGAATATGGATGTAACATTTTTTTCCAATATCATCTCCAATATCATAGCAAGAAGATGTAAACCAATCGTATATCATGCAATAGTAGATGAGTAATTTGGTTTCTGAATGGTAGACAAATCCATGATTCCATGGGTATTCTTAGGAAGGTTTGCATTCAATTAAGGTAAGAACATGCCTTCATTCATCAAATTAAATCCATCTAAGGCTTATAAGTTGGTACTATATAATATTAATGATGCTACATGTGGGTCTCTATGGTGAGTTTGTTCACTAGGTAGAAGGATGTTATTCTTTTGATTCTTTTTCATTGCTCATTAATGGTTCTACCACTTTATTCTATTCCTCTAGAGGATTGAGGCAATGTTTCCCCATATCTCATGTTCTCTTAATATTGTTTGTTTAAGGTTTAATTATATGTTTGATTCACAAGAAATCCAATGGATCTCTCAGAGGGATAAAGGTGTGTCACGACTTTTCCCTTGCACACCTTTTTGTCACCAATGTGTATTGTTAATAGATGGGCCCATGAGAGATGATTTGATATGCCATAAATCTCTAGAACTGTATAAAGCTAATGGGATGGGGGTCAATGAAATAAATTCCTCCATTATGTTTCATAAGATGATGTTGGGTCATAATTCTATTGAGGCTTTACTAACTTTCCAAGAAATAGAGTTTTGCATGGGCCTCAAATATTTGGGCTTTAATTTGAAGTCAAATGAATATGGTTTTATGGATTGGCTATGGCTATATAGTGAAATTGAAGGCATGACCTACTCTTGTTATATTGGATGTCTCTCTATTGGGGGAATATTAACACTTGTAAATGTAGATTTAGAGGTAATTCCAATGTATTTGCAATCCATGGCCTAATCACTATAGGGATTCATCTCAAGATTAGTATAAATATTCTTGGTTTCCTATGGACATAGAAAAATGAGAACGACAGAATGGCACTGGTGAGATGGGACATGCTGGGAAGGCCATAGAAGAATGGGATCGAGCTCAAGAATATATTTCACTTTGGAAAGGCTCTTGCAACTAAGAGCCTATAGAATATTTTGACTAGAGAAGGTTTATGAAAGGAGGTGATTACTTAGAAGTACATAGAACCATTATCTATATATTAGTGGATTAGAAGCCCAAATCATAGATGTCAAAATGCCTCCATTTAATGGAAATCCTTAGTACAAGAATTCTCATTGGTGGGAAATTAGCTTCTGTAGAAAGTTGGGAATGGTTCATATATTTTCCTTGGTGTTAATACATTTATTGGTAGTAGATATGACTATAAGATATCCAATAGTTTAACTACTAGCCTAAGGCACAATAACATGCTATCTTTATCTAATGCTCGAGTTCCTAAAGCTGTTAATTTTTGGAGATGAGGATGGAAATTGGAAGGGGACATTGGTTTGGTTGGACTCCATGTTGAGAAGTGTTAAGCACATGTCCATAGGATCACCTCCAATTTCATTAAACTTAGGGATGAATATGGCTAGATGGTTTGGTCAAAAAACCTTGTTGGGGGGTTTTATATTGTGATATTGGATACTCTATGATACTCATACATGGACATGTTTTGGATGTAAAATGATGGTGGAACATGTAATGGAGAATAATAGCGGCTCTTAAAACTATGTTCTTTATGTGGATGGTGATTTTCAACAAAGTTCTAAGTTGGGACATCTTATTAAAAAATCCTTTGAGGGTGCATGTATGTGTCCCATGAATCGATGTACCTTTCAAGCCATTGTTCATATGCTTGTACAATTTTATTTCTCCTTAGAACTATGGGTAGTGAATGGAGATGTTGGTTTGTGAGTTGGAAACAACTTGGACGAGGTACTCAAGTCATGGTGGGAGGATGATAGGGTAGAAAAATATGAAACACTTCCTTTGATTCTATGCTTGGATTTCTAGCTAATAAAAATGCCATGATATTTGAATATGTGAACAAAATTCCCCTAAAGGTTTTTGTTAGTGTAAAGTAGGAAATGTGTTTTTACTTGTTTTATGTATGATTATTTGGATTTCCTTTTCAATTCACTATTTATTACTGATCACTTAACTATTTATAATACTTCTACACATTTTAAAAATTTTTATAAGTAAGGGAAAAATTAAGTCATTTGAAATATATTCCATTTTATAATTAATTATGTAAACATGCAAACAATAGAAAAAACATAAACATTAGAATTAAAAATCTTATACACATTCTACAATATAAATTACCCCATGCATTAATCCAGATTTAGGAGTGGGATGAACTGATTACCAGATTGAATAAAATAAACACAAAGATATGAAGAACAATACATATATCCAGTGAAGAATATATTCTATTGAATAAATGAAATAGGTTGAAACTGTAAAACTACAGAACTGAAACACTTGCTCGAATGGTGGTAGCTATCTCTGAGAAGAGATGTGGCTGCTACGCACATCCTTCTAAGAACAATGATTACAATGAGGCTCCAGAGGCCTTTTTGATATTACTCATGAATGAAAAAATCCTAGACATCCAAAAACCTAACCCTAGGAGGTGAAATGCCAAAAGTCATGTGGGCCCCTCTGAGTAAGTTGGTACCTCAACTTCCCGTGGTCATAACTTTTTCATACGACCTCCGCTTTAGGCATTGGAAAGGTATTTTAGAGAACTACACATTACTCCATCAAACTTTGACTCTATCTACAGTTTGGCTATGGCGAGCCAAAAAAACACTGTTTAGGGATCCAAAACGACCCTATAAGTACAACAAAATGTGTTGACATGAAAAAATACAAACTAAGCTAGTTGGATTAGGTGAGAGGCCACCTGTATCCACCTAGAAGATGTGTAGGGATTCAAAAATACACAGAAGTGTAGAACCCACAATTACAAACAAGTACAAAAGAACGTGCTGAACTAAAAACTGACAAGAGGAGCTAGTTGGAATAGGTGGGTGGCCACCAATATCCACCTCGATAAATCCTCCCCCATTAGGAAGAAATGGTCTCCATTGCGTTGATTTCCTCCATTAAGTGAGGAAAATTCTACTGGATTTGGCCTTGGGTGAGCCACTTGCCTTGGTGTAGGAGCTGCCCTGCCTTGACAACCCGATAAAGCTAGATATTCTGCTGGTGAGTGCCCTTGAACTATGTGTCCACTATCTAATTAGTGGATGCATGTTCCATGCAGTTAAATTTGTGATCTATTGGTGTCAGCTGTTCTGCGATATCTGAGGTTTCCAATAATGGTGGAAAATATGGCTGAAGGAGGTCCACATTGAAGACTAGGTGCAAGCCAAGGAATGGTCGAGTGTTGAGCTCAAAATAATTGTCACCCACATCCTTGGTGATGGTTTAAGGCCCATATAAAAGTGGGAGGAGCTTCCAATGGGGCGCTATAAGATGTTCCTTCTACAAGTGTAACCAGACCTTATCTCCAAACTGAAACTGGTGCAATACTCTGTGTTGATCATGGCATTGCTTGTACTTAGCATTGGCTTTCTGCAAAATCTCTTGGACCTATTGGCAGATGTGATGAATCCACTCAATGAATCTGGTGGATTTTTCGGTCTCAAACTGAAAATGGGAAGATTTTGTTTGTGTGGTTTCTAGAGGTAGTGCAACATCAATGGAACCCAAGGGTTGGAATCCCAGTCCTACCTGAAATGGGCCATGGCCGGTGGAGCTATGGAGATCCATGTTGTAACTATGTTGAACATAGGGGAGAATCTCATCCCATGTACATGGATTCTTAGAGTTTTACATGCGCAATATGTGCACAATCATCCAATTGACAACCTCTGTTTGGATGTTTGTTTGGGGGTGCAAAGCGGTGGATGTAGTGAGCTTGGTGTCTAATAGTGACCAACGACTCAACCAAAATATGTTGAGGAACTTGTTGTCCTGGTTGGAGATGATGGTATGTGGTATCCCAAAATGGACTCATACTCGTTCAAAGAAGAGCTTGGAAGTATCTGCCACTGTGATGTTTGTCTTGTAGGCTGTGAGGATGGCCATATTTGAAAACCGATCAACGACCACAAATACACAATCATTTTCGTTCTTGTTGGATGGAAGGTCAGACATGTAATCCATTGAGATGGGTTCCCAAGACTTCTCGGGGGTAGGAAGAGGGGTTTATAAGCCTTGCTTCTTGATGGCTGGCTTGACAATGGCACACACAGTGCAAGATTTGATATACTTGTTGAAATCCTGTCGAATTTTTGGCCAATAAAAATGTTTTTGGAGAACGACCACAATTTTCTCCTTGCCAAAATGTCTCTCCACTCGACTTTAGTGGGATTCCAAAATAATCTTTGCATGCTCGCTTGCAGGAACACAAATATGGACCAAATGGCATAAAATCCCATCCTAAATGTGAAAATTGGTGACAATCGCGCCTATAGCCAAGAGTTGATAGGTGGTGGCGAAGTTTGGATCTTGCTGATAAAGTTGGGGCCACTCAGATGCCTCATGTCCACAATAATGGAGCACAGTGGTGAGTGAAGATATGGGAGGTTGACTGAGGTAGTCAACGACATGATTTGTACTCCCTATCTTATACTTGATGTTGAAATGGAACTTCTACAAGTAGGTGGACCACTTATGATGCTGGTTGTTCTGCAACTTCCTCTGTGTCTGTATGAATTGTATAGGATTGTAATTAGTGTGGATGATCATGTCCTTTCCTAGAATGTAATGTTTCCATTGATGACATGCTTGTATAATGGAATAAATTTCCTTGTCATAGGTGGGGTATTTCCATATAGTATCTGATAGTGTCTCACTATGGTATTCCATCAGATGACTGTGCTAAGTGAGAACTATGCCTACAACATAGTTAGATGCATCAGTCTCAATCTCGAACAGTTGATGTAGATTAGTCAAGGAGAGTACTGGAGTTGAGCACAAGTGATGCATCCGATCATCAAATGCTTGCTATTGTTCCTTCCCCCACACAAACTTTTCCCTTCCACCTCCCTTGGTCATGTGGCTAAGGTCCCATGCAATATGGGAGAATCCCAACACGAACCATCGGTAGGAATTGGCTAGTCCCAAGAAGCTCTGAAGCTCGGTTAGTGTGGTCAAGGCTGGCCAATCAAGGATGACTTGGATATTAGTGGGATCAACATGTACCTCATTCTCATCAACAATGTAGCCCAATTATTGGACCCTGTTCATGCCAAAGGAACATTTTTCCAAGTTGGCATATAGCTTGTGCTACTGCAGAGTGCTCAAAACCTGTTGAATATGCTACATGTGCTCCTCCCAAGTTTTGCTGAAGATGAGGATGTCATCAAAATATACCACCAAAAAAGAGTTGGTGAAGGGTCTCAATACATCATCCATCAACCTCATGAAAGTGGATGGTGCATTTGTTAGGCCAAAATTCATGACCAACCATTCGAAGAGACCATCTTTAGATTTAAAAGTTGTCTTTCAGACCTCAGTTGGTTCGATGGGAACCTGGTGGTAGCCAGAATTTAGGTCAATCTTGCTGAAGAAATTTTCCCCCTTAAGTTGGTCAAGAAGGTCATCAATCCTAGGAATTGGGTACCGGTTTCTGACTGTCAATGATTTTTTTTAATGCTCTGTAATCAATGAAGAGTCTCTAGGTCTCGTCCTTCTTCTACACCAATATAATCGGGCTTCCGCAAGGGGAGGAGTTGGGTATGATGTTCCCCTTTTGAAGAATCTCTTGGATATGACACTTGATTTCATAATGTTACATCAATGAGCAATGATAGACTGGTCCATTAGGAAGAGGTGCACTGAGGGTTAGATCAATAGGATGCTTGACTTGGAAATGCATTGGTACCCTGGTGGGTGAGGATAAAATGTCTATGTACTCTTCCATGATCCTGTCCGCTTGCTTCTGCTGCAAAGAGAGGCTCTGTGTAGAGGCCAGAGATGTGGCAATGACCTTTTTATTACTATGAGCATGGATCACAAAGAAGATGAACTTCTCAGTATGTGAAATGACCTTACTGCATTGCTTAGCATAGATTAAAGAAATAGCGGTAGGCAACGCTACCTATGGTATCCTGTACAATTGTATACCCAAAGTAATAATAACACTATGGGGTCTAGAATCATACACAACATGACGCTTCCACAAATATGGTTGTCCTAAAATAACATCAAAAACTTCAAGGGGATACATATCACACAATACCTCATCTTTGAAGGGCTTGATGCCATAGGGAAGACGACACTATTGGATGACACAAAGATCTCTTCCTTGGAGAAACCAACTGATGGTGTAGGGTTGCGGGTGTAGTGTTGTCGGCAGGTCCAACTTCTTAATGACCTCTGTTGATATTAGGTTCTTTTGACTACCTCTATCGACAATGAAATGAAGTCGATCCCCATTTACCCACATTTATGAGTGAAAGAGGTGTTCCCCTTCCTCTGGTTCTTCTGGTTTGCTTGGCTGGAATTTGGTGGTAGCCACAGTGGCATTGGGTTCAACATCGATAATATTATTCCCTCCTTCCCGATTTGATTTAGAATCAGAATCGACCTTTGACTCAGAATCCTTCAGTTCAACCACGAGTGACTTCTTGGAGCAACATTCTTCAGTGTTGTGCCAAGGGATTTTATGGCATTCACACAATTTTCCCATGTCCTTCTTTATCTTCTCATTGCCCTTCTTGTGTTACGGCTTGGACTGGTTTTACTGAGAGTGACCATATTTTATCTGTCCCTTGTTGTGTGGGTTGGGGCCACCTTTGCCCTGCTTCGACTATGAGGAGTTTTCAGATCCAAACTGTTGCCTCTTCTGCTTAAATTTCTTCTCGATCTTGACAACATATCTATAAGCCGTACCCAATGAGGTGATGTCCAGAAACTCCATTTCTATTTGAATGTATCTATTCAAACAACCATGGTATTTGAGCACCAGATGTCGCTCAGAGTCTTTGATACCCAACTTGGTGTGTAAGGTATGGAAAATATTGGTGAAATTTGTCACTGTTTGGTTCCATTCTTGACGCAGGGTGGTCCATCTAGTGTACTAGTCTTTGTAGCTTCCAACAAGGTAGTACTTCTCTTTAATGTCATCCCAAAAGGAATCCATTCTAGGGGAAACCACAAATATTTCATATTTCTCTATGGCCCTTTGCTTAGAGTAAGTGTCCCACTAGTCCTTAACATGGGGGACGACCTTGAGGAGTGAAAAATTAATATTTTCCCTATCGAAAAAATTATGGACTGAAAAATACCCTTCGAATAGATTCAACCATTTATATAAAGGATCCGCATCTATTAGTCCTTCAAATAATGGAATATCAAAATTTACCTGTACCTTGAAGGGGGTTGCATGGTCGCTTGATGAACATGCTTCTCCTGTGAGCAACTACTGATGGATCTATGCAAAGGTGTCCATCATTTCGTTCCTTTGTCGTGCAAGGGATTCCTTGAGAAACATTTTAAAAGGATATCCTGCTCCATAATATTTATTTTCGTCTCCCATGGGTTTTTGTTGGGCTCGACGTGATCAATATTGAAATGAATCGATTGGTTCGAGACCAACTTCTTGTACCCAAGTCTTGTCAAGGACATGCACGAAGAAAAATAAATGAAGAGCAGACCGCTCTGATACCACTGATCCAAATTTAGGAGTATAATGAACTAATTAACAGACTAAATACAATAAACATAGAGATATGAATAACAACACAGATATCCAATGAACAATATCTTCTATTGAATAAATGAAATAGGATGAAACTGTAAAATTGTAGAATTGAAACAATTGCTCGAATGGTGGTAGCTATCTTTGAGAAGAGATGTGGCTGTTATGTGCATCCGTCTGAGAAGAATTATTACAATGAGGCTCCAGAGGAAATTTTGATATTACTCATGAATTCCAAAACCCTAGACATCCAAAAACCTAACCCTAGGAGGTGAAACACCAAAAGTCATGTGGGCCCTTATGGGTAAGTTGGTATCTCAACTTCCTGGGGTCGTAAATTTTTCATACGACCTCTGTTTTAGGCACGTGATATCCCATTGGAAAGGTATTTTATATAAATACACATTAGGCCATTAAACTCTGACTCTGTCTACAATTTGACTGTGGCGAGACAAAAAAACACTCTTTAGGGATCTAAAATGGCCCTGGAAGTACAACAATATGTGATGAAATGAAAACATACAAAATATGCCAGTTAGATTAGGTGAGAGGCCACTGGTATCCACTTGGAATATGTGTAAGGATTCAGACAACCCCAAAAGTGTAGAACCCACAATTACAAAGAAGTACAAAAGAACGTGTTGAACTAAAAAATAATAAGAGGAGCCAGTTGGAATATGTGGGTGTCCACCAATATCCACTTAGATCATGCATACAAATATTAATGTTAAAGATAAACTAAAATGTTAAATATATAATGATCCAAGGGATCATTTTTCTTTAGCTTCATCGATATATCATGGAATGTTGAAAGACAAAATCAATGGCCATATCTTCAATTGCATATCCATAATGATTGTGTAATAATGTATTAGGGTTTTATTTTTCTATAGAATTATTATGTTATACCATGAAATGTATGTTATATTATGGAATGTTAATATGTATATCCATCATTGTTGTGCAATGATATAAAGTATTCGTTTTCTAATAACATCAACGTTATGTAATGGAATGTTAAAATACTAAAATAAATACACATGGTAAATCACTATATACATAAAAAAATAAAGATATAAAAAGATGCTTGCAAAATGATGATGGTCGAAAAGTGGCAATGGGGTGCCCAGGAATGTGTTCATGCAAGAATGTGCATGTGTTCTTGATTTTCTAGCTTCGACATTCCTTGAACTACCATAGAGGTTTCCAAGTTGGAAACAAGTTTGCATTGTTAGGAATGCACACATGTTACTAAGAATGCACACATGTTCCTAGGAATGTGCACGTGATCCAGGAACACATGCATTCCTATGGGGAAATTTATTTTTAATGTTCATTGCTGGTCCATTTCACCAATAGACCATGCTATGCATTTTGAGATATATTGAGCAAATTGGGGGAGAAAATTAGGGAGATATTGAAAAATCACTGCCAAGATTTGTCGATGTGGTATTCAATTGATTCCAGGTAAGTGTTTTGAGGGAATTTGAATTTTTTTATTTTATTTCATAATTTTTAAATGATAAAAAAAATAACAATTTAATTTTCCCTTATTAAATCACAACCCAAACCTAGAGCTTGGAGAGAACCCAAACCCATCACCACCACAAGATGATGCACCAAACCCCAACCCACAACCGAAAAACATAAACATGAAAATTGATGTAGGGTTGAGATATCTTAGAGCCCTTATACATGACTTATGAAATACAATAAATCCCTCACGGTTGCCACTAGCCACATCCCTAAACACCATTGTATATTCCATTGAAAATTCCCAAGGTCAATTAACTCACATTTATGATTACATGGCCATAATGTATGAATATTATAGAATGGGTCTAGATAAAAACCAAGTTAGAGACCTCAACATTTCAAAACAAGACCTTGTGATATTGTTTATTGAACCAAGAACTAGATTACAACCATCAGTCACAAAGGGATGCATTTTTATGGAATATTCCACCTTCCAACTATTTTTGAACTATTGGATGGATAGGTGGTTTATGGCATCTAGAAAACCTCCCTTCAAAAATTGGGAGGGGCCTCTATTTCTTCAGAAAAATTATGGGAATATTTTTGTTTAGATGACCATGTCAACTACGACATTGGTGAATTATAGGGGGTGGTTCATGGGTTTGTGAAGGATAGATAAAATTCTAGGCATGACCCATTTCTATCTCCTCATCCTTCCATGTGGAGGCTGAACCCCTCTACCCAACATCCTCCCATAGTGGAAAGAATCAGTTAGACCCATAAATCGATATGCACCTTGACCCATAACCTGCTACAACAAAACACATTTATATCATTATCCCACCAAGAGTGAACTTTATGTGATGTTGGTGGAGGGGTTGGGCCTTTAGGAACTGCAACAGATTTTGGCTAGGAGAGGGCACATGGACCTAGTTCATGTGACCCTCACAAATGATCAAGCTGTGGGAAAACTTGTTATGGGTCGATGAAATCTACTAGACATGATATTTTCATGGAGGAAGTTAGTATATTTATCATCTCCATGTTCTTCATATATATATATATATATAGTTTATTGTGCATTTTTTTCTTTCCATATCTAATTATATTATGTTTGCAGTTGTTACACCTGGATAAAAGACCCTCTACATTATCAAATGCATGAGTTTTAGTTTCTGTCACTGATTCAGTAGTAGAAACAACTTGCTTGTTTGGTGTACCACACACTTAGGTATGTTGGAATGAGCGATTCATGAATTAAAACGATCATTCCTAACAAAATTCGTCATATGTTTTTGGTCCATGTTCTATATTCTTTTAGTTTGAATGTGCATGTGTTGGAGAATGAATGCTAACTTGGTATTTCTTAACCAAGTATGCACTTCCACTTTGTTGCAATAGTTATATTGATGGGTATAATTGTGGGCTTCATTTAATGTTGTGAGAGTTTCTTGTGAGAGTTGATCTGGAGGTTCAATCTCTAGAATTATCTATTGCATGTTCTTTTAAGTGCACCTATAGTGATTGTCCAATTTCACCATTATAGACTTTTCCATAGGAACATGAGATTTTATAGAAACCTTTCAATTTCATAAGATATAATGAGTTCTTCACCGAGTCTACCAATATTCTAATGGTGTTTGTGGGAGTGAAGGCTATCATGATTTTCCTACTTCTTATTATTTTTCCAATTTTATTTGTGGTACCTTTGATGTATGGAAAAGTGAGTTTTTGAATATCCACCTTCCCATGTAAGTTTCTTGTGTTTATTGCATTGTGTATTCCCTTCCCAATATTCCAATGATTATAATCATTCATTCAAAAGATGATACTAAGATTATCTAGTTCACAGTTAAAGTGTTTTACATCTAAGATTATTGTGGCCATTGTTGCAAGGGTGTGAATGATGCTTACTTTTTGAGATGGGTGGTGATGATCATTTGCATGAAGGTATCTCTTTATGCATGAATTCCTCCTGTAGACTTGATAATTGAGTCTCCCATCGATATTTTTGTTGAGCATTACATATAGAAATTAAATTTGGTTGTCTCTTTCTATCTCAATGGTGAATTTGAAGTGCTATGAGAAACTATTGATGTGCTTGAATAAGCCTTAAATATCCTCTCTATATTGTCCCCATTTGGTGAATATATCATTCACATATTATTTTCATACTCCTAGGGTGAGTGGAAAGGAGTTTAAATTCCTTAGTTCAAATTTCTCCATGTAGATGTTTGCAACTACCAACGATAGTGAGGAGCCTATTTCCATGCCATGAATTTTCTCATATATATTTCCTTTGTAGATGAAATATGTTGACTTAAGGTGTATCTTCACCAGTTTAGTAGTTTGGATGTCTATGGTGTCTTTCATGACATTAATGGCATGGTCCACCAGAACCTTGGTGTAGAGAGACACAATGTAAAAGCTTAATATAATTTCATCATCTTCTACATTTTTTATTTTGATACATTTTATCAAGAATGACGAGTCCTTTAAATATTTTTTTATATTGACAGAAGGGATGATGAGTAACTTAGCAAGAAATTTTTCTAGAGGGTAAGTCGGTGATCATATCATGATTACAGTTGGTCTAGGGACAACATACTTATGAATATTGGGTGCACCATATATCTAAAGCATGATAACATTATTTGGAGTGACTTTATTCTTAATTGAGTCATAAAAAAATGAACACTTGATCATTGTGGACACTACACACATTATTTTTTTCCCATGGTATTTATTAATTATTCTATAGATTTCACATGTGAGGTGCTCCATCAAATGATTATGGTAATATACTTCATAGATTATGATAGTAGTGTTCACCTTGTTAGTCTTGAGTATCTTAATGTATTTATTCTTTCTAAAATCCCAAAGAGATTTTCTATTATCCTTAGACAAGTTCTATTTTGGTGGTTTAGAGGATCTTATCACTATCACGCATTCCTTACTAATCACTTCAACATTTTTTATTTTTATTTTTTTGGATATGAGGGAAGATTCAGTGTTACACACCAAATCTTCCACAAGTATCTTGTTTGGGACTACCACAAAAATCAACCCTTTCTTTAAAATATTGTGTACTAGTGTGTTCAATGTGACCTTTGATAAATTCACCATAGTGCTATGCTTATTCTCTAGAAATATCATTGATATACTACTATTCTACTATATGTGTAAGATAATTTTTGTGTTTCTATAGGTTATTTATGAGAAATAAAATATAATTTTGTTGTGTTTATATAGGTTGCATTTTCATAAAACAAGGAATCATGTCCACCTAGGATGGACATATCACCGCCTTCTCAGGTATAACGTGTCAAGTTAAATCTTTTCTAAATATGGAATTTGTTATCTTATTTTGGTTGAATTTCATGTTTTTGTACTAATAAGAATATTATAAACGTGTATACAGGTTGGTTCATTTATTTCCATAGCACCAATACCACCATCATACCATTCACCATTACTAACATTTCATCCATTATTTGTCCCAGACTACAAGGAAAGTATGGTCCTTGGCCATTATGCCCTGACTCTTGGGATACCACTCTCCCCCCCCCAGGGTACTACCATCCCCAGTACAACTTTT
Organism: Picea mariana; assembly: GCA_032191745.1. Lineage (NCBI taxonomy): Eukaryota > Viridiplantae > Streptophyta > Pinopsida > Pinales > Pinaceae > Picea > Picea mariana. The sequence goes on from JASDQU010102820.1 coordinate 345,053, forward strand.
GGGGGTTTATCACCACCCACCCCCCCACCTTTTCCATCCCATCCATACATAGTGGTTGCACCTGTACAACACCCACCAATCTATCCTGTTGCATACCACACTGTTCATCCACTGTGGTTGCAACACTTTTCCCTCATGCATCCCCTTTTCCATCATCTAATGTGGAAACCATAGTTGATGTGACAACATAAGTTTCCTTGCAGAATATTGTATGACCGAGTGCTCCACTTGCTAGCAGATCTCCACCATTGCTCAATTTATTCATGGTGAGATAATTCATTGATGAATTTTTTTATGTATCATGAATGTAATTGATTTTATGATTTTTTTTATTAAATTTCATTCTTTGATTCTTGTAACTGTTGTAGGGTGGCATAACATAGAGGTTGGGGTTGTGGAGGAGGGAAACACCCTCGTGAATGAAAATCATCTACAGTGTGTTTTTCTTAGATAGAATAAGAAAGTATCATTTTGTAAGTGTGTTAATTCAATGTGGGAAAAAATTATAAGAATGTTGTTTCTTTGTCTGGTCTCTAGAGAGATGGACCACACCTAGGCACAAAAACACTTGAGCTCCTTCTTAGCGTAAGAGGAGAAAGATTCACTTCCATGGTGCACCTGTTAATGGTGAGGGTGATAGTGGTCAATGAGTGACCAATGAGTGCCATTTTGTATCTAGGGAACCATATGCCATTCTTTTGTTTTTGGGAACTTACTACCATTTTGTATATTGGGCACGATTTTCCATTTTATTAAAAATGTATAGTCGAGCCAATTTTGAATGCACACACACACACACACATTTCATGGAACATTTTATATGAAATGAAGTGTTTGTTTATTTGATGTTAACAAATGATGATGATGATGATGATGATGATTTACCCCTATACATATACAAACACAATAAGTATAAGATCATATAACTAATATCATCATGTTAATTGATTGTCCATTGGGTTACCCTACTTGGACACAACATTAGTTGATAGATGTTAAACCAATTATTTTAGAAATAATTTTGTATCTTGATGCAATTTCCATGTTATATATGTAACATTCAATGTCATTATTGAGATTTTAACAAATCCCATTATGTATGCTTCTTTGATTAATATAAATCATCCATTTCATTAATTATTGTCACACACACAGACACACACATTCACCTAATTATGATGTTATTAAAGGTGCACCACTTCCTTTATCCTATTAAGTTTTACATATGTTCAATTTTATATTCCCTGCATGGGCCTAAATGAAACCTAATTTAGGTCTCTTGTTGGATTTTTTAAGTTAGCTATCCTAGGTTGAGTTCTTTCACATTTATTATTTAAGGTCTTGAAATCCTTAAAATATGATTAATTTAAAACCATTAAATCCATAATACAAATATGCTTAGTCATTAGGGTGGTTGTGTAATCCTTCTTATGCCTTAATATTGTTGTTGATGGTATGATTAAGAGACCAAACCACATAAAAGACAAAATTATACCACATAACTGATTTTACCAAAAAATGATCCCAAATCATTCAAATTTGAAATCATACTATAGTTCTATGTGAAATATTCTCCCACGACCAACTCTAGAGTGGGAACTATCCTAAAAATTCCTAGGTAGAATAATTTAATACCCAAGAATGAGATTCAATTCAACAATACCATGGATAGAATACCATCCTTCAACCTCCTAGGTAGAATATTTGTGAATTCAACCCCATAATTCTAATTTGTTTCATTATTTCACAAAGGGAGAAAAACTAGCTCAAAAATGCACCAAGAAAAGAAATATGGCCATGGGATGAGTAGGAGAAGGGTTCCCCTAAAGGAAATCCAATATTGTGAGTCCAATGAAATCAAGGGATCATAATTCTATTAGTCCATTTGTATTTTATCACAAGTTGCAACTCATGATATGAACTCATTCTAGGACACCCACCAATTGGCTAAGATTTTAGAATGTTGTCCTCCCTTCTTTGTGTCATAGATTTGAAAATTTCCCCCCCCAAATACAAATTTGTTACATTATATAAAAAATGATGAAACCCTAACTTATAAATGCACTATAAAAGTTACATATCCTGAGTCATTTGTGAATTCAACCCTTGAATTCAAATTTGTTTCATTGTCTTGCAATGGGTGAAACCCTAGTTCATAAGCACACCTGCAAAACATAGTCGAGATATAGGAAAAGTAAGAGAAGGGTTCCCCTAGAGGTAATATTATTCCTTGAGTCCAATGGATATGAAGGTTGACTTCTCTACCATTCTATTTCTAGTTGCAACTCATAGTCGAGAATCATTACAAGACACTGCCAAACATGTCACAACTTTGTCACATTATCTCACAGAGGGTGAAACCCTATTTCTTAAATGTGCCAACAAAACATAGCTTGGGCCATGAGACAAGTGCGAAAAGGGTACCCATAAAGTAAATATGATATCCAAATTCCAAAAAATATGATGGATGTTTTTTTCGTTTCATTTTTTATATTTTATTGTGAGTTTCATATTGTTCCCTAGAATCATTCGAAGACACCAACCAAACTTGTATTGGGATCATCAAAACTAAATGGATAAACATAATTGATTTTCCTCATATCTTGTATGTGTGTTATTCCATTCTGGATGGTGGAACTCTATCGTCCAATCTCCATGGTGAATATTTGTCAATTGAACCCCCTGAATGCAAATTTGTTACATTGTCTTGCAAAGGAAAAAACTTTCCTAGCTTAGAAACATGCAAACAAAACAACCTAGGCCATTGTATAAGTGATAGAAGGGTGTCCCTAGAGATAATGTAATGTACCAAGTCTAAAGGAGCTAACGGTTCAATGTTTTGAGGCTTTGTTCACATTTTATTGTGAAATGCAACTTGTGGTTTGAACGCATTCTAAGACACTAGCCAAACTCATCTCAATGGTATTCGACATAAATGTAGATATGTAATTGTGTTTTATTATTTATCACATGTGTTTTATTCTAGAACAAATTTCATAACACTATCCTTTTACCTCAATGGAGAATATTTACAAATTGGACCCTCGAATGTAAATTCCTTTCGTTATCCCACAAAGGGTGAAACACTAGCTTAAAAACATGCCTAAAGAACATAGTCATAGTCATGGGATGAGTGATATAAGTGAAAAAATAGAGGTCATTCATCATCCAAATTATATTTCAGTTGATAGTCCATCCATATTTCACTACATTTTCATTTTATTGTTAGTTTCGAAATCGACCCCTTTGTGCAAAAAATGCATTTTTCCTTATGAGAAAAAACCTAGTTCCAGAGATCATCGAATAAAACAAATTTTGAGAAATGGAAAAATAGGAGAGGGATGAACCTAGATGTAAATTGGTGTCAGGATTCCAACACAATTGATGGATTGCTGATCCGAGTCTCGGTTAGAGGTTTATGGCAAGTTGCAACTTGCTTCCCAAATCCCTTCAAGGACACATTGTGAATTTAGTCCATGGGAATAAAATTCAAACAAAGAAGCATAAATGATTTTGTTAATATCCTAAAAGTTTGTTTAGCTAAGGACCATGTGAGAATGCAACCCAAAATCACCTGAGATAGATTTTTGCAAAATTGACCCATTTGTGCAAAAATTACATTGTTCCTTACTAAGCAAAACCCTAGTTTCAGAGACTATCAAATAAAATAATTTTTGGGAAAAGGAATTGTAGCATATGGGTGCCCCTAGCTATAAATTGGAGTTAGGAGTCCAATACAATTGATGGTTCACCAATCTGAGTCCCATTTAGAGTCTTAATGAAATTTGGAACTCAATTCCTAAAACAATTAGGGAACACATTGTGAAGTTGGTCCATGGTCATAAAATCCAAATCAAGAAGCATAATTGAGTTCCATAATATTATGAAAGTGTGTTTGGCCAAGTTCCACATGATCACACTACCCATAATAATCCTAACCAGGGTTTTGCAAAATCGACCCCTTTGTGAAAAAATTACATTGTTCCTTATTAAGCAAAACCCTAGATCCAAAGATATTTGAATAAAACAATTTTTGGGAAATGGAATCATAGGAGAGGGGTGCCCTTAGCTATACTATGGTGTCAGGAGTCCAACACAATCAATGTTTCATCTTTCCAATTCCTAGTTAGAAATTTATTGTGAGTTGTAACTCGCTTCCTGAACACATTAAGGGACACACTGTGAATTTGTTTTAGGGGCATCAATTCAAAACTAAGTAGAATAATTGAGTTTCATAAGATTCCTAAAGTGTGTTTGGACAAGGCCCATGTGAGCATGCTAACCACAATCAACCCCTTTTCTAAAAAATGACATTATTCCTTACTGAGTAAAACCCTAGCTTCAGAGATATTCAAACAATTTTTTTTTGGGCAATGGAATAATAGAAGAGGGGTGAACCTAGCTATAACCTAGTGTTATGAGTACAACATAATTGATGATTCCTTTATCGGAGTCTTGGTTAGATTTTTTATGGCAAGTTGCAAGTCACTTCTTGAAGTCATTAAGGGACACAATGTGAATTTGTTCTGGGGGCTTGAAATCCAAACTGAGTAACGTAATTGAGTTTCGTAATCTCCCAAAAGTGTGTTTTTCCAAGGCCCGCATGAGCACACTACTCACAATTTCCCGAACCAAGGTTTTGCAAAATACACCCTTTTTTGCAAAAAGTGCATTGTTCCTTATTGTGAATGGAATCATTGGAGAGGGGTTCCCTTAGTTGTAACCTAGTGTCAAGAATCCAACACAATTGGCAATTCACCAATTTGAGTCTCGGTTAGATTTTTATGGTGATTTGCAACTCTCTTCGTGAAGCCATTTAGGGACACATTATGAATTTGGTTTGGGGGAATAAAATCCAAACCAAGTAGCATACCTAAGTTTTTTAAGTTCCCACAAGTGTGTTTGGCTAAGGATCATGTGAGCATGCTATCCAAAAACACCCAAGCCAGGGTTTTGAAAAAACAATCCATTTGTGCAAAAATTGCATTGTTCCTTACTGAGAAAACCCCTATCTTCGAATATCATTGAATAAAACAATTTCTTGGAAATGGAATCATAGGAGATGGGTGGCTCTAGTTGTAACCCTATGTCAATATTCCAACTCAATCGATGATTCACTTATCGAGTTCCAATTAGAGTTTTATGGAGATTGCAACTCACTTCATGAATACATTCATAGACACATTATGAATTTGGTACGGGAACATACATCCAAAATAGGTAGCATAATTGAGTTATGTAAGCTCCTACAATTGTGTTTTTCCAAGGCCCATGTGATCATGCTACCCACGATTACTTGAGACATTATTTTGAAAAATCCACCCCTTATTTCAAAAACATCCATGGGAGTGGATTTGTAGAATGTCCTCCCTTTGGAATTGTAGATAAACATGGATGGTTAGATCCATCTACAACAATTATAATCTAATGATATTTTCTAATGATACACCTAATACCACAAGGACACAACTAAGGTGCTATTGGATGTAACAATGACATTGATGAGACACACAGGAAGCTAAAATGACTCAATTAGGATGCTAATACAACATAATTAAGGCACATATGTGACACCTAGGATGTAAAAATAATGTAGGTAGGATTCTATGAATATTATATAAAGACACTAAGGAGACCCTAATACCCTAGTAAGATGGAATTATGATGCAAAATATGACTACAAGGATAATCAAGAGACAATAAATGTGATCTAAGGACACACATGAGATGCTACAAAGTCACTAATGAGGATGGTAAAATAATTATGAGGATTCTAAAAGGATGTAACATTAATGAAAAGGATGCATAACACACCAACAAGCATGGTATTTCAATATTGAAGATGGGAAAGATTAAAATTTGCAATCTAAATAAATCCCATGAAGACAAATTATGCAATTTAAAGAAAGCCCATGAATCCAAACCAAGATGCATAATTCGTCTTACAGATTATCTTCTTCATTTGGATTTTAACAAACAATTTTTCTTCTACATTTAGATTTTAACATCCATTTCTCGATTCCAAAAGTTCTAAAAGAGAAACTCAAGGAGTAAGAGCAAAAATTTATATGTATGTATGAATTCGAATCATATTTTTTGTAATTTAAAATATGAATTGTACTTTTCATAGGGTTAGTTTTTGGGATCAAAGTTAAAATAAGTGGTGATTTTTCATAAAGGTGGAAAATATCATTTTGTTCCAATCATCAAAACACTGTTTTTCCTCTAACCATGACTATAATTGAACAAAAGCCTTTACCAACCATTCTAGAAGGGAGTTGGTGAGAGGCATTGTTGCCAAATAGGTGTTTTATTTAGAACTGAATAATTGTAATTAAATTTTCTATAATTATAAATTGGGAAAGAATGGTACTATCATCATTCATTTATCAACTAGAGGAATTAAATTTTGTGGGAGGAATTTCATCTACAAATCATGTGGCATTGCATTCAATAATGAGTATTCAACATTAAAGGATGCGTGAAGGACATGGGTTATTCATAGGGCATGCAACTTAGTGATATATAAAGTATTGTGTGAATCAATGGACCGCTAAATAGAATATAAGAGAATTCATTGAAGATGATGGTTACTTGGGATATTTGTTTAGTACTAATACATAATTGATAGAATCATGTAACCATGTACTAGAACACGTCATGACAATAAGAAATAAACAAACACATGGCATAATTTTATAAGACTACTAACAACATTGAATAATTTTTTCATTAACCATAACAAAACATGGGAATACTTCATTATTTTGTACTCTTCTCCATTTGCATTTACTCTCTTTGTCTTCAATGGTAGATTTATTGAAGAAATTTGAAGGAATACTAGGGTTAGGGTTTTTTCCTAAGAAGTCAACATAAGCTAGATTTTCATAGAAACATTAGAGTAAAGAAGAACTTGATCTTGATAAGGTTTTGTGGAATTTGGAAACCCTAGTATAATTTTAGTGCTTGACATGGAGAATATAGAAGGATATTATCTTGTACACTTTGTGATGCTAGTGAAGGTGCTAAGGGAGACACTTTGGTGTGTTATATTTTCTAGTTGTGGATATTTCATGGTATGGATGTTCAAGTGAAGGAGAAAGAGCACATTCCCTTTAAAGAAATGTATGCTTTCAAATTATGAGTAGAATAAGCACCTGGCACTTATAACAATATAGGCATTAGGATGATTATGAGAGGGAGCTAATGACATTTATCACAGCCTAGGAATTTCTAGGTTGAGTGGAATGTGCACATGACCTTTCTGAAAATCGAGGAAGTAGATGAAAAGGATCATATTACCATTAGGCATGAGGGTTATGAGGAGAATGAACACATTCCCATTCAAAAAACACAAAAAATTGGATGATGAAGAGAATGAGAAAATTCTCATTCTCACAATTGAGGTAATAGGGTGATGAAGAGGATGATCACATGTCAATCTACCCTTTCTCACAATATAAGAGTTTGGTTGATGAGAAGAAGGACCAAAGGCCCCTTATCACATTATTAGTATGAATTAAGGTGATGAATATGTTTTACACATGCCTTTTAACACAATTTAGGTTTTGGGGTGATGAGGGAGAAGACATACCCATTTTCACAATATAAGAACAAAGGTGATGATGAGAAGGAGAACATGATTTTTCTCACAATATATATATGGAGGAGATGAGGAAATAAATCAAATTATGCTTCTCATCATGTAGGAATTAGAGTGAACAAGAGAAGTGGAATGTATCCTTTGTATTCAAGTATTTAGGTGATGAGGAGGATGCTCACAATTCGATCATTCATATGTTGAAGAGAAGGAGTATATGCCTCTTCTCATAATCTAGGCATGCAAGTGATGAATATAGAGATAAAATACCTTTATAATCCTCATTTAATCCATTAAATAAGGATAAATTATAAATTTACAAATTAAATACATACACTTCTCAATTCCATCCCAAGACGATCCTTCTGAGAATCATTCAGTGGTGTTGAAAAACACCGTTTTTATTATTGATGGACCTTCATGTGCCTATGATTCTTTGGATGAACTGAGAGAAATGAAGGAAAATAGAGTTAGAATCATTCATTAAGAACAATTAAGAGTCATTTAGAAATTAATTGAAAATTGAACAAAGAAAACAAACAACACACATACCACAAAATAGAACAAAAATAACAAACATACCACATACATGTCTACTTGCCTATGGCCATTCAAGTAGACCATTAGGATCACTTCTAATACTAATGGTCTCCATTAACTGATCGTGCTTAGAGTAAGGAAAGAAGTTCTTTACCTTTGATGTGTTCTTCCAAGGCATTGTTTATAGTTGGAGGTTTGTACCAACAACTAAGTCCGTACATTGGTATATAGTTTCACCTGGTCTATAATATTGAAGCACATAACCATATTTATTCCATGTTATTTCATTATATGTTAGATATTCGTATTTAACAACCATCGAACCAATTAGAAATTGAATGGATTCAGAGTCCATAACTAATACATTTAGGGTCTTCTTTCCCTCTAAGCAATGTGCCAACCAATAGTCAATGCCCCACTCATTACCTTTTGGGGAAACCAATAGTCCAATACGTGAGTGAAATAAATAAACAAAGTGTACTACATTCATTCTAGTTAAAAAAATTAATAGAATATTAACCGAACCTGGTTGTATGAGATATGAAACATGATCATAATATGATGACATAGTTAATTGATCCTACTCCAACTGATATAATTCACTAGTTATACATTGACCAATGGGGAATGGTACATGATCCCATATATCAATCCAGTCTATGTATTCATAGTCATCCCATTCACTACTAAAATTCTCCAAACAATATTCAAAATCCTATATTTTAACAATGACAAAGATAATTGACATTTTGCTGCATCAGATTTTGATTCAAAATATTATTTAATAATTTTGTATGATTGATAAAAAATAGTTTTGTTAGGTAGCTTACCTTCAAGTGATTCTATATCACTTTCATCCACCTAAATGTGTTTATGAGTTATTTGACACACACTAATAAATCTAGGTAGGGACCATGGACCCATATTCTACCACTCTTGACCATAGGAACTTCTTCACCAGAAGGTTGTGCACCAGTTTCCTCTCTAATTTTATCCATTGTATAATCAACTCCAAGCAAATCCATTGTCATCTTGTCATTCACAACAACTTATCTTGATGACATAGTCATTGGAAGTTCACTAGAGATGTAAAATGGATTGGCCTTTACTAAAATCCCATGCCTTTCTTGTGCTCATGAAGGAGAAACAACAATGGCATCTATTGTGCTAGAATCTAGATTGGCCTCTACTAAAAGAATGCATTTTTTCATATCTAACCTTGAATTTTCTCTTTATTGAATGGCATTTCAATGGGTTTTTCTTTCCTCGAAGACTTTCTACCTTGATTACGTAGGTTCCCCATGTTTAAAGGGAAAAAATTCCTTCCAATTACATAAAAAGACAAAAATTATCTTCCAAAAATTTCCTTACAATTACATGACAAGAAAAAATTGCCTTCCAATTGCACCAAAAGACCAAAAATGCCTTCCAAAATTTTCCTTCCAATTACAAAACAAAACAAAAATTTTATTCCCATTACACCAAAAGACAAAGAATTCCTTCCAAAAGTTTCCTTACAATTGCACAAAAAGACAAGAATTTCCTTCCAATTACACAACAAGACAAAATTGCCTTCCAATTACACCAAAAGACAAAAAAATGTCTTTGAAAAGTTGTCTTCCAATTTCAAAACAAGACAAAATTTACCTTCCAGTTACACAAGAGGATGGAAATTGATTTCCAATTACACAAAATTCCCTACCAATTACACAACTAGACACAAATTTTCTTTCGAATTACACTAAAAAACAAAAAGATTTTTTGTCGTCATTGTTTTGCATAACGTATGTTGGGTAATGAGAGTGTTTTTGGGAGATAAATAGTGATGCAAGATCATCGCCAGTAGGTAGCAAGCACGTGTGGATGTGGAGGACAGCTGGACAAGCGCCAACACATTTCTTGTTGAAATGTTTTGAAGTTTGAAAGCACCATATAATTAATGGGATAGTTAATAGAGGCATACTCACATTTATGGAGGAGCATTGTAATCAGACCTTGAGCGTCCCGCTCTCATTTGAAGTAGATAGAGGCATTTATGCATAAGTTAATGTAGGTAGATAGAATTTAATGCTTAGATTAGACAGTTTTAGAGCGCAAGAGGGAAACGGGATATAGACACCCTCATTGTGTAGTGGAAAGATTATTATGATTAGGATTATGAGCATAGAGCATAGAGAAGAGAGCAGAGAGTTGTAGTTGAAAACACCCATGTATAGATATTTGAATTAATAGAAAGAGCTTCGATTCAAATTCATGGTGTCATATTTGTTCTCTATGTATGCATTGTGAATGTTATGCTCATGGATGTTTTCTTTCTGTTATACATTTGCTTTATATGCTGTGTATATGATTTCATGCTTTGTGTTTGAAGTCTGAGAGAGAGTAAGGAATGAGTTTCAATTGTTTCTCTATCTAAGCAAGAGTTCCTGCAAGGAGTGCAGTGAAGTTGTCCGCAAGGAGTGTGTTGAAAAGAGTTCATAGTTTTATCTCTGAAAGCTCAGGAGGGTTAACGTTGTTCTCATTCTTGCAGAAGTGAAAGTTGAGCACAGGAGCCGTGCAAGGAGTGCGCAGGCCGAATAAAGTTCCAGAGTTTGTGAACCTAAGAAATTTATGAAGGAATACTGCTGTAGGGAGTGCGCAGATTCGAAGGACTTCAATTCTTTGAAGTAATTGAAGGATTTGCTGCGAGGAGTGCATGCAGGAGTCTTCTTTAAGACTCGGGGTTGGAGAAAATCTCAGGAGGAATAGAGTCTTCACATTTGTCAAAGAAAAGCACATAAGGTTGGTGCCTTGAGGCATTGAAAGGAGGCGTCACAATTTTGTGTTGCAGATGGTTAAGTTCCATGGTAAAACACTTTGTTTAAGAGTGCAGAAGTTCTTGAAGGGAGAAACAGACGGTCGGAATTCTTGAGAAGAATTCGTGAAGTCACAAGAGCTATCAGATCTTGCAGAGAAGCATGAACGTTACGGCGAGCTTTCCTCAAGCGTAAGATTAGAAGAATTCAGGGCTGTTGGATCACTCACGGAATCTCATTTCGGGGTTTCATGAGTTGAAGGGTCGAAGGATTTGCATTGAGGCTCGCGAAGTCACGAGAGGCGAGTAGTGAAGTGGCGAGTGGATTGGAGCCATCCATCCGGGAAGGACAGGTGGCAGAGATTTAGAGATCTCGCAAATTTGGAGGTTCACGAAGTGGGAGCCCAAAGGTTGGGTACTCTAGATTGTGAAAGGCAAAGTCCCAAAGGGGCAAAGAGATGTGTGTGTGGGGCCAACCATCGGTGATGTGTATTGGGATTCATGTGTCATCTTTTGAAAGAAGTCAACACCCCATTGACCTCTCGTGTCTCGGGGATTCACGAGACAATATATGGGAGTTTGACATCGAAACTCACGAAGTGGTGAGAAGTGAAAAGTGATAGAATTAGGCCTAGCTGGTGGTCACGTGCGGAGGGCGCTGACAAGAGAAGGAGCATGCCCGTATCAACATTTTAGGTATCACAAGATTTGGAAGCAAGAGTTGGGAGTTTTGACTCACAAATTCATGAGTGGTGAGTTGTGACAAGTGCTTAGACACATCAGAAGTTCGGGTCTCGGAAGGTGAAGAGTTGAAGATTTGGGAGGAGAAGTTGTGAAGTCGCGAACTCCAAGGTTCCGAAAATCGTGAGAAATACGACCACATCGTTTGGTCAAAAGAAGGCTGGAATTGAAGCTTTGTGTTCAATCGCATGAGCTCAATTCATAAGGACCTGTGGAGAAGCATCATTTGGTGTGTGTTGGATTTCCCGAAGAGGAATCAAAGAGTCAATCCAACTCAAGGGCGGAAAGTAGAGCGATCCTGTAGTGCACTGCCGACCCGAGGGCTGATCGGGTCTACGTCTGCACCAAATAGGTTAGGCATTGTGCTATCCTAATATTTCTAGTGAAAATGAGTGTGCACATGTTATAGAGAGTGTGTGTGTTCTTTTTTTGGGTAAAACAATGAGGTAGGCACAATGCCCAACATTATTTATTTTTCTCAGATGAGCACGTGTGCACTCTTAATGCGATGGGTAAAACATTGACATATGTCCCATGTAACTTTAGGAACAAATAAGGTGTGGAGGGGATTGGGGGAAATTGGAACATGATGGATTAGGATCAAAAGTACTTTGAGGCATAAGGCTATGGATAGGGCACTAGGATGAATGTTTATTGGTTGTGCCCCCCCAAGGAAGATGTATAGGCATAGGGAGATTAGGGCCCAAGTGTAGAGCGGGTTAAGGGTAGAGTATAGGTGGGGGACTGAGGGTATATGAGTATAGGGTCCAAGTGGAGGTAGGTTCCTATTCATAGAAGGCGATAACATTTCAACAGAGGTATGGGCCCAAGGATAGATATGTCTAGGGGATGGGCAGAGGTAGAGACAAAGGGGTATAGGGGGATAATGTTTGATGGACATAGTGGCCTAATGGGGAAGTAGGATAGGGGTAGAGGTTGGGAGTCAATGGTTGAAGGGACTCATGGTAAAGAGTCTGGGGTCTAGGGGTGGAGGGGGATAGGGGACAAATCTTGGGACTAATGGATAAGAGGCATGAGGAGATAGGGGTAAAATTGCTTAATGGTATAGGTAGGGGACCATGTGTGGAGGATCCTAAGGGTTTCATATGCTTTGGGCCTAGGGAAAAGAGTGAGTTGTTGGGCCTTAAGAGCATAGGGTCTAAGGCCCCATGGGTGTAGGGGGAATGCACCCCAAGGATAAATGGGTCTAGGTGTTAGGTAGATGTGGGTTGACAAGTACATATGGAGCTAGGGTACAAGGGATATGTGTCAAGGGAATGATGTTAGTGGAATAGTTGGGAGTCGAGGACCCAAGGGAAAAAGGGGATGTAGTGAGGGTGGTGGGGACTATGTGGAATATTTAAAGGGGATTGGTGGCCCATGGGTATATTAGGATGCGGTAAGAGGTAGGGTCCAAAGAGTGGATGAGGTTAGGAATAGAGTCTTACTTCAAATAAGTCTTATGATCCCCCCATTTATAATATCAAGGCCTTGAGACTTGTTGGCACAGGGGAAAACCCAGGGTTCAACTCTAAGAGCGCACCAACAAGCCCTAAATATTGGCCCTTTCGACAACACCTACGAAGTATATGAAGTCTCAGCTGAAGCAGCTATGGGGGGGTTGCAGGATAGGGATGTCTACAACCAAGGGGAATATCAAGTGGATCTAACAAACTAGAATAATACATCATGCATATATCACTTATCAACTTAGATCTACCTCACACAACTATAGATATAATCTAACACAACAATGCAATAACAATATATAAATGGTAAAGAATAGAGAATCAATCACACACGACACAAGGTATACATGGTTCACCCTCTCTCTAGGGCTACGTCCATAGAACTGTGCTTTATAGTATATTAAGATGAAAGCATATAGTTCTGATTTGCACTCTTAGCTAGTAGATCTTCGTTCTTCTTCTCTCTTCCTCTCCCCCTTCCTGTGCACCCAGCTATAGGACTTGATCTCCACACCCAACTAGATATATTACAATAACAAAAGGCTCTCACACTTATCACTTCTCTCTCTTACAGTAGTAATCACTCAATAAAAATAACAATCGCAATACCAACAACCTTACCAACCCAACCCAAGTTCTCTTGACCTTTATTTATACATTACAATAGCTCACCGACATACTTAGGCCAAAACCTAAGTGTCAAAACCCTAGACACCAAAACTCTAGGTGTCTAAAACCCTAGGTCAACTTGACCCATGTTTTCAGGGCTTCACCAACCTGTCTTTCCTTCCTTTTCACGCGGTGCTCCAAATCATCTAATGGTGGCTTCTTCCTCTTGCTAAGTTGCCCACGATCCTTCTTTCTTGCTTACCTATCATCCACGATCTCCTCATCCAATGACTTGCTTTCTCGGACTTCGCTCCGTCTTTTCTTCTCTTTTTCTCACTTCGACCCAATAACATTCATTGTGTCTTTTGCGAAGTTTTCATTTCACCTCTTATTCCTTGTTATTCACTTACTTTCCTAACCAAGGGACAATAGGCCCCCAACACTCACCTGTGACTCGTCCCGAGGCACTTTAGATATGATCTTTCCATTTTACTTCAACTTTAGACTGCGTAGTGCAACCTTTGCTTTCTCCTCTATGCATCCTCGCCTTCCCCATGCAGACTGTCTTTTCTGTGTCTGGTACCCAGTTTCAACTGCACCTGGTACCTAGAAATTTTTCTTCATGCTTTTACTGAGAGCTGCGAGGTAGCTGGTTGTCATAGTACAACTTTAGTTGATTCCTGTTCACTAATCCTTCCTTCCATTCTCCCTTCAAAGTCTTTAATTGCGCAGCTCCTCCTTCTGTAAGATGGGTGATCTTATATGGCCCAAGCCAACGTGTTCTGAAATTCCCAGGATGTTTGATGAACTTACTGTCATATACCAGTACTAGATCACCTTGCTTGAATGCCTTCTTCTTGATGTGCCTGTCATGATAGGCCTTTTCTCTTTCCTTTTGAACTTGTTGATGGAATCTTGCAATAAATTTGTCTTCTTCTAGTTCGATTGACTGTGCAAGCCTCTATTGAAAAATGCTAGTGTCATCCATACCTGTAAAGGAAACAATTCTTAAGCTTGGCACTAGGCATTCCATTGGGAAAATGAATTTGAGACCATACACCAACTTGAAGGGGGTTTTCATTGTTAATTTCTTGCAAGTGGTTCTATAGGCCCAAAGTACTGCTGGTACTCTTAAATCCCAGTCATCCCTGTTCACAATGCAAATCTTTGTCAGTGCTATCTCCAAGATCTTTTTGAATGCTTCAATTGTCCCATTTGCTTGCGGATGATAAGGCATGCTCTTCTGATGGTGGAATTTAAATTATTCATTCAGGGCTTCAACGGTATTATTTATGAAATGTGTACCTTGATCACTCATAAGGATCTTTGGGCATCCAAACCTGGTTATGATGTCATCAAATATGAAGCACATAGTTGTAGTTGCACTACAGTCCTTAATTTCTCTTGCTTCAACCCATCTAGTCAAGTATTCTGTCATAGTGATGATGTACCTTGCTCCTGTGCGCTTTCCTGGTGGGTTTATAGGTCCCATGAAGTCAATGACCCATTTCTCAAACGCTTGTAAGGTCAGTTGTGGTGCTAATGCAATTTCATCTCTTTTGGACAGTTTCCCAACTCGTTGGCATACATCGCAGGCCTTGTAATAGTCTTTATCATATTTGTGTAAGGTAGGCCACCAAAGTCCACCTCAAAGAACCTTCTGCACAGTTTCTTTCCCTGCGTAATGTTCTCCTGTGATGCCTTCATGGGCTTCTACGAGAATTAATGGCCGTTCTTCCTCCATAACACATCTTCTCAATATCTCATTAGGTCCCATCATGTATAGCTATCTAGCTATAAGTGAAAAGTCTGCAACGCGCACCACTAGATGTTTCTTTTGGGGAATTGTATACTCACTAGGTGTCATTCCCGTTGATAGGAACTAGACGATTTCTGTGAAGTGGTCATCAATATTTCTAATGGCTAGTAATTGTGCATGCAGCAGTGCATCCTCCAAACTAGTCGGCTCTTTGTCATGTTCCAACCTTGACAAGTGGTCAAGACCTTTGTTCATTATTCCTGGATTAACTATGATATCAAAGTCATATTCCTGAAATAGAAGAAGCCATATGCATATTATCCCCCCCAACATTGGCTTGTTGACTAGGTATTTCAGGTTAGAGTGATCAGTACACATTTTAAGGTGTCCTCCCAACAAGTAGTGGCAAAATTTTTGCAGCGCATACACCATGGATAACCCTTCTCTCTTAGTAGTGGTGTAGTTGACCTTTGCTGTTGATAGCTTCCTACTAGCAAAATCTAATGGGTGGTCGATGTCTCTTGTTCTTGGTTTTGCTAACAGATCTCCCAATGCAATAGAAGATACATTGAGATGCACATGAAACTCCTTTGTCCAATATGGGAAAACTAGAATAGGTGCAGTAACCATTTTTTGTTTTAGTGTGTCAAAGCTCTGCTGGAATTCTTTTTTCCAGCTAAACTGAAAGTCTCTCTTCAGAAGCTTCTCCATGGGTGTTGTAATCTAGGCATATCCTTTAATGAACTTCCTATAGTATCCTATGTGTCCCAGTGCAATGTGCAGTTGTTTGACTGAAGTAGGAGGGGGTAGATCGACTATAATGGAAATTTTAGATGGATCTACCTACAATCCCTTCTTGCATACAATATGACCTAAGATTATTCCAAATGGTGAGAAGAATATGTACTTCTTCAAATTCAAGGCGATTTGACACTGCCTTCATTTATCCAATATTAGCCTTAGACATTCAATATGATTCTTCAATAAACTAAAAACAGTCTAATCATCAAAATATAATTCTAGAAATTTATGCAAAAAGTCCTTGAATGCTTTGACCACCACCCTAGAAAAGATGGTTGGGGAATTCTTTAATCCAAATGGCATCATTGTATACTAGTAGGATACCCATTCTATTGCAAATGTGGTCTTGTGGTGATCTTCCTTGGAAATCTAGATCTGATGGTATCCTGAAAATACATCCATAAAAAAGTATACTTCCTGGCCTCCCACATTATCTAACACTTCGTCAGTGAATGGTGTAGGGAAGGGATCGTGCAAACAAACATCATTTAGCATTCTGATATCTACGCATATCCTTAACTCTCATGTCTTCTTGTCCTGTATGACCATAGGGATAATCCACTCTGACTCTTTGATAGGTTCTATAATCCCCGCTTCCAACATTTTGTTGAGCTCAATCTCCACTTTCTCCTTATATTTAGGGTTCAATCTGTATGGTCTCTGTTTGACTGGTCTTGTGTTTGGTTTCAAAGGGATCCTAATCTCTCCCATAGGTCCTTTGATGCCCTTCATACCAGTGAACTTGGTCGGAAACAAGTCCTGATATTCGTGCAATAATTCTGTAATCTTGTCAATGGTAGAGACATCCTAATAATCTCTAATATTGGCAAGATTCAGTGCCTCCTTTGTTCCAATATTGACCTTATTAATCTTGATTGGCTATCCAATGAATGGTAACTCAACTCCTGGTCCTTCCACATATCTGTGGACTTCTGTTTTTGCAATGTTCACCTTTCTTGGATCATCATCTTCATCCGCATTGATGTTTTAACAACCTTGCAGTTTCTGGAGAGGCACAGTCCATTTGTACTCTTCTTGTTCCAAAGGTAGGCTAGATGCCTCCTCAAATAATTTCTGTATCATGATCTATAATTATTGATATACTCAAGAATATTGACTTTCAAATAAGAAATTGGTTACAAAATTCTGAGTCATACCTTCCCAATCTGTAGTGATGAGGCGCAACTCTGCTTGAAGGTACTAGTTGATAGGAGTAGTGTCCAACATGTTAATGAATTTGTGCACCCACTTCTCTTGAGGAATGTTTCTCTAGGCTTCCTCACAACTTCACACATGGTCCTTTGGGCATCTTCGACCTATGTACCAAACTTCGCATCCTTCTACTTATGCTGGGAATCGCACTGTCATCAAAATACGACATTGTATCTAGTCTGCAATGTTACTTTTGTGGGTCCCCCACCATCTTGTTGGGGTTGATTTTAGGGATTCATCCATTTCCAACAATATTTGTTGCATTGGTACACTTTATTCAAAGTCTGACAAGAAGGTTTCTAAAGGATTCAGACCATCAAAGGTGGGTAAGTTACTTACTGTTGTGTCGATCCAACAAACTTCTCTGGTTAATCTAGCACATATTCTTGTAGATACTTCATACATTTTATTCTTCCATTTCTCCAGTGCTTCTTCTAAGTCTAATGAACATTCATTGTCACTTCGCCAGCTTAGGTTTCCATTGGCCGTAGGATTAATGTAATCCTGTTGTCTGGCTGTTAATTTGTATATGTTTTCCAGTTCATATGCACGGTCTTCTTCTCTGATGTAATACGTGTATCTCTGACCTTCATCTGGATCTAAGGGTGCAATCACCCTAAGTCCATATATTTCAAACGCCATTTGTCTTTTCTTTAAATCAACCACAGTGGAATTATTGAAAGCCCAATCAATTTCTAGCAGCGCAGGGTAAGGACATCTATCATCAAATATCTCAATTACCTCAAAATCTGTAAACTTTCTTACTCCATTGATGTCCATAGGGACATGTTCTAGTTTTCCAAAAGGGCTTACAGCTTGCTGGTTAGCCATCCTGAGCCTGATAGGGGAATAAATCAACTTCGATTTTCCCATCAATGCCCAAGTTTGCTTCGTCATGACAATGACCTCTGACCCTAAGTCGAGGACCACATAGTCTATATCATATTCGCCTATTTAAGCATTCAAATGTAACTCCTTATTTGTCCAATTATTTTTAGCAATTTGGTGTACTTCCCTATTCAGTAAGGGGTCTATCCTTCCTAGCTCATATTGTCTGATTAAATTTTGTATCTCTTGTACAACTCTTTCATCCTGAATCAACTTAATACAAGTATATAGAAATTCCATGAGCTTGCTTACCTCTTTTCCTTCTCTTGGCAAAGCACAATGATCGAATGCCTGAGGCATCCCATATTCTCTTACTTCTGGTCATGTCTTTGATGAAGAACCTTGGTCTACTTTGCAATCTTTTCTTGCCTCCTCAAATACTTGTATTTCTTTCTTTGCATCAAAAGTTAGGGTCTTCTCTGCAGCTTTCATGACTCCTGAGTCTTCTGTAGTCTTTCCTTGCGTTATTCTGTCTTCTCTGGTAACAATGCCTCCTCTAGTTATAACAATGAATCTAGGGTATTATCTATGAGGTTCAACATATATTAGTTTCACTTGCGGGTTTTTCCGAGGTCCTCATCTTTCCTGAATCTTAGCTAGCAGCATAGGACAATCTTCTATAACATGTTCAAATGAACTGTAGTAGCTGCAAGTAGTGCAAGGGTTCTGGAAGTCCCTTGTGAGGTGTTCTGGTTGTGCATAGTTGTAACAGATGATCTATCCTTGGCCTCAACCCATACCTCCTCCTCATCCTTGTCCTCTAAATCCACCATGAGGGTTGAATTTTTCTCTCCCAGGAGAGTTGTACTACGTGGTGTTTCCTTCTTGTTGTACTTCACCTTGAATTTTGTATATATATCTTGACCTTTCATGCATGAGGTCATAATACCTACAATACCTATCATCATGTCCTATAGACTTATAGAACGTGCAATACAATTTTTTAGGTGTCTGAACATATTTTTTCATGTAATAGCACTCAACAGGGCGATGTCTATTTTAACATACTTCGCACCAGGGTAAGGTGACTTGCTTCAAAGGGATTGGAGCTCCAGAGGCTAAGTATTCATGGAATAGGGGACAATGTTCCTTGTCATGGCCTTCTAATCATCATATGACACACCAGATGTCTTCTCTTTTATCTTTTCCTTTGTCTTTCTTCATATCTTCGACCTGCAGTGAAAAACTAGTTAGCTGACTCAAGATCTGACTCATACCTGAGATGGATTATCCCATAGGGGTTGATTCTAACTTCATGGTGATCTATAGTGCCTCGGCTTGCGAAGCAATCTTCTATTGTATCAGAAGAATTCTAATGTGTGGTAAGAGGGAAGCAATGAACCACTCTTTATTCTTCTCATCTGGAATATGAAAAGTCAATCGGCCTGTTAAGGTCTTGAATCTTTGATCGAATTCCCAAACAGGTTCGGCTAATTTCTGCTTTATTCCTTTTAGATCTGTAATACATTGTGACTCTAACTTGGGTTTCTTAAACTCTGTAATCAGCACATTCTTGATCTCATTTAGTGGCTTAGGTTGTGCAAGTCCTTGGACAATCTTCATGTACCAGCTTAGTGCGCGATCTCGAAGGGTGGTACTAAACTGGGTTCTTTTAACTGCTTCTTCGGTGACATTTTTAATATTCAATATGGATTCACATAGGAACCTGTGCTGATCAGGGTCTTCAGACCCATCTCACCTAAAGATAGGGAGCCTCATCTCATCTACCATATATCTTCCTAGGTTTCTTGTCTGAGTATGTGGTGGACTACTAGTGACGATGCTCTAAACACTCTAGTGACTTGGATTACTCTGATTTCTTAATGCTTCTGAGACAACAAGAGGATTAATAGTACTTACCTCAACAATTTGTGCATTTCCTGAATTTTTTGGTTTATCTCGGCGAGTTTCTTCAGCTTTCCCTTCCTCTTCCCTAGCGGGTTCTGAATGTTCGTCGTCTGTCAGATTTTCCTCTTCTCCACTGTAGAAACCCTCGTCCCCGTAGTTCTTCTTGAATAAGTTCACAAGATGAACTTATCTGAACTCTCTTCCACTGCGCATATGTCCAACCTCTGTGTCATTGTCGTTGTCCAAATTCTTGAACATTAGCCTTTTCAAATCTGATCAATCTACTTTATCTTCAAGATGTTGTTCTCATGCAGTAGCATATTGATCCTTAACTTTAGAAAATGTAAAAATTTTCCTCTGGGTCCCTTGAAGAAATATCTCTCAGCTTGGCTGTATGACTCTACTCTATCGACAACAAACTCGGTGATGTATCCTCCAATGGTGCTATCAAACCAATGATCTACTGCACTTGACACGACGTTATCAACTCTCTTGACCTTCTTAATTAGCGTCGATGTCCAAACCATAGGAGGTATAGATCTGATCTCAAACTAGGTATCTGCTAATCTGGCTAACCACTCATATAGCTCCTGATGGATTCCTCCAAATAATATGTTGTGTATATCAGTAAAGATATATCTCTCCAACCAATCCTCTGTACTAAGATTAGGGTTCTTGTTCTGGGATTCAATGAAGTCCTTCTCTTGATTCTCTATCCACTTCTGAATCTCTGTCTTTGATGGGAACCACCTTGACATTCCCTCAAGAATATTCCAGTCCCAAAAACAGAACAATTTGTTGGCACAGGGGAAGACCCAGGGTTTAGCTCCAAGAGCGCACCAACAAGTGCTAACTATAGGCCCTTTCGGCAACACCTACGAAGAATATGAAGTCTCACCCGAAGAATCTATGGGGGGTTGCAGGATAGGGATGTCTACAACCAAGGGGAATATCAAGTGGATCTAGAAACTAGAATAATACATCATACATTTATCACTTATAAACTTTGATCTACCTCGCACAACTATAGATCTAATCTAACACAAAAATGCTATAAAAATATATCAATGGTAACGAACAGAGAATCAATCACACACGACACAAGGTATACGTGGTTCACCCTCTCTCTAGGGATACATCCACAGAACTGTGCTTTATAGTATATTAAGATGAAAGCATACAATTCTGATCTATGCTCTTAGCTAGCAGATCTTCATTCTTATTCTCTCTTCCTCTCCCCCTTCTTGCGCACCCAACTACAGGACTTGATCTCCGCACCCAGCTGGAGATCTTACAATACCAGAAGGCTCTCACACTTAACACTTCTCTCTCTTACAGTAGTAATCACTAAATAACAATAACAATCACAATACCAACAACCATCTTACCAACCCAACCCAGGTCCTCTTGACCTTTATTTATACATTAAAATAACTCACCGACATCCATAGGCCAAAACCTAAGTGTCAAAACCGTAGACACCAAAACCCTAGGTGTCTAAATCCATAGTTCAACTTGACCCACGTTTTCAGTTCTTCGCCAGCCTATCTTTGCTTCCTTTTCATGTGGTGCTCCAAAGCATCTAATGGTGGCTTCTTCCTCTTGCTGAGCTGTCCACGATCCTTCTTTCTTTCTTACCTATCATCCTTAATCTCCTCGTCCAATGACTTTCTTTCTCGTACTTCGCTTCGTCTTTTCTTCTCTTTTGCTCACTTCGATCCAGTAACAGTCACTGTGTCTTATGCGAAGTTCATATTTCACCTTTTCTTTGTTGTTCTTTTCTTACTTCTGTAACCAAGGGCCAACAAGACCCATACCTAATGGTAAAAAATTTGTAAGGGAACTACCATCTTTCTTAGACATCAAGGATACCCTCCATAGGTAATGTGTGGTGCTTTGATGCAATGTTCATGGATTTGGATTCCTAAGCACAAAGGGAGATATTATTAAAGTAGAGATGGGGGCACAAGTGTAGAAATTGCCAGGGTATAAGAAAAGATGGGGACAGAGGGGTAGAGGGTATAGGGGTTCAATGGGATAGAGGGGAAGGGAGGATGTGGTGGGGATTGATAGGTGGGGTGAGAGGGGAAAAGGGGGAGGATGTGATAAGAGGTGAATGGTGGATGTCTAGGGAAGGTATAGTAGCGGGAATGAATGAAAGGAGGGAGGATGAGAACAGGTGAGGGAGAGACAAAATAAGAGAGGGAGATAGGTGAGACTATGAGAGGTAGGCATAAGAGGGTGGGATGAGAGGAGAAAAGAGGGATGAGGTGAGAATGAGTGAAGGATGGATAAAGGAAAGGAGGGAGGAGCCAGAGGAGAGGGGGTAGAAATATGAAGTGGGAGGAGGCAAGGGAGGGTGAGAGGGGAAGGGGGGATGTGGTGGGATAGGGAGGTGAAAAGAGGAAAAGCGTTGATGGTTAGGGGAGGGGGAGTGGTGGGCATGAAGGAAAGGATAGAAAACTTATCAAAGGATTGGGAGAGGAGGTGGAAATAGAGGGAATGTGGATGGGCATGGGAGGTAGAAAGAGAGGGAATGTGGATGGGCATGAGAGGTAGAGGGAAATGCAGGAGAAGAGAGGGAGATAAGTGAGGAAAAGAGAGATGGGAATGAGGGAGTGGGGTGAGAGGGTAAAAGGGGGAGGACGTGAGAACATATGAAGGGTAGATGGGTAGGGGAGGGGTGTTGTCAGATAAATCGGTAAATGCGGACATAAAATAATCCCCCTAGATCCACCTAGATCTAGAACAAAACAAGACAGAACATGGCTCTTTCCCTAGGCTCTAATCATTGAATTTACTACTAAAAAAAAGACGATAGACACACCTTTAAATGTCGCTTCCTTATGTCTTTTTTGTTCCTATGTCTCTCTGGTGCTCTTGTGATACTGATCCTGCAGTGAGACACAAACCAACCAAAGTGAAAGAAGTAAAGTATATTCAATGACAACCTATGCATATGATCAAGGAATTATGCAATAAAATAAAGATAATTCTATGGGAAAGAAGCATGCCACTGTATTATATTAAACAATATGAAGAGAAATTACAACCGGATGCCTTGATGTTGTAAGGTTCCTTCCAACAATTCCTTGCTTCCCACACACTTCTTGCTCCAAGGATTCTAAAACCATGGATCTAATAGATACTCACAATCTATCTTGACAAAGCAAAGCTCAAGTCCACTCTAACCAAGCTAATAATCTCAAGCCAAATTCAACTAAATTTCCCAATCTAACTTTCTCCATGAGAGCTCCTCTCCTTTTATAAGTTGAAGAAGATAAGATGAGGAGGTTAGGATGATCCCAGTAAATCATGAAAGAGAGTAAGATCCAAACCGTTCGGAGGCCACCTCACCATAGAATATTCTCCTTCTAGAAGCGTTAATAAAATTCTCATGTTTCCCACGTACGAAGGCCACCGCACCCTAGCTATAGTGTAGACTGCAGAAATTATGCACCCTGGCTATAGAGAAAGGTGTGGAAATTAGGCATTTTCGCACCCTACATATAGAGCAGCCTGCAGAAATACTCCTTAATAGGGTTTTTACAAAGGAAAATATAATTTCTTCTCTTAGGGAAAGTTCTCCCTTCTTTCTTTAGGAATTCAGGCCACTGACCCCTCTGAAGGAAACATATAGGTTTACATCATTAACGCTCATAAGGGTGACAAAAATAATGTGTAACATAGTCCCCCCCAAAGTATGAAGTTAGAACAGAGTGATAGATGAAATACTTTGTCGAGTGTGTGTAGGGAACAAGGAACAATCGGTCGAAAACCTACCAACAGACAAGGAAATGTAGTACAATAATATATCATTGCTGAGGTAGGCATTCCCATACTCAGAATAGAAATGAATCAAAGCATAAATACCGGCATGAAAAGATCCATGTCAAGTAATATAGGTCATGGGCACCAAACATACACTATGGATCCATGCCAATATGACTCAAATCTACACATAGCCACCAAAAATACACCGTGGATCTATGTGTTAAAACTAAAATTTGAACATAGCCATGACACATACAATGTGGATCTATGCAACAGTACAAACTAAATATACTCCAGCACAACTTGAATCTGTGAGAAAAGATTCAGGGTCTTCATCTCCACCACTCTATAGTATGGATCTAACCATGTGAATACATGTGCTGAAGTCGAACATGGTAGAAACCACTTGATTACCGGTCATTAGTGAATACCATTAACAAGTGTGAGGGAAATCGCCATTAATGTCAATGACTCCCAAGGTATTCTAGTACAATCCAACGAATGTGAATCAATGATTTGAGGTCGAACACTTGGTGGAATCTCTCGATTAGAGGTCAATAATGAAAACCCATTATCAAAAGCGAGGAAACCTACCATTGAGTCATGTAAGTTCTAAGGTACCAATTAGTTTCTAAGTCTAATTCCTGGATAATGAGTTGAAGTTGATAGGAAAAGACTTGTCATAGGAGGGCCTTAATTTATCCCCCATCAATGACATGAAACGGGTAACAAGATTTGATGTAGATCAGAGTAACAAGTGATTCAGGACTATCTCAAGGATGGCCGATGCAATAGAAGGATTAAGGACTATATAAATGGCCTACGCAATAGAAGGATTTCCGGGTTGAACTTGTTTTTTGAACATATTGACGACACGACAACTATCTTGGAAAAACTGACTCAACAATAGGGATCACAAACCAATTTGTAATCTTATAAAGGAGTATGATCAAGAGACAAGTGGATTTTCCAACCTAGACACAAGGCGAGTGAAAGGGTGTCATGTTCAAAGGTGACTCTTCCATGGAATACAGGTTTAGAAACATTTCTTTCCCAATTTCCCCCCCACCATTTCTGGCGAGTACCTCTTTATTTTTACACAAGCTTGAGGAGGATAAAATATTCTTGAAATGTAATCTCATCCTTCGGATGAGTTCCTTAGAGTATGTTTAACAAACCCTAAGAAGGAGTGGTTTGGTCCCATATGGGCCTTTCAATGTTTGTTTTATGAGTCCAAAGAAAGAAAACTCAAGGGTTTTTCATGTTTAGAGAGTCTGGAAAACACTTAAAGAGAACTCTCTCAGTTCCTTTTTCATAAATTAGTTTGATGATACCGAAAAAGTGATAACCTACCACCCATCAAACGTTTTCTTCAAATACTTTTACGAGCATGAAAAGAACAAGGTCCCTTGACAATCTTTTCATGTTTAGAGAGTCTGAAAAGAGCTTAAAGGTGACTCCAGGTGGTTCCTTTTTCATGTAACCTTTACGAGTCTGAAAAAGTGATAAAAGTATACTCGGTTACATTCTCACATATTTACGAGCATGAGAAAGAACAAATACTAAGCTCAGTAACCTATTCTCATGTATTTATGAGCATGCAAAAGAACAAAGATTAATATTGGGATTGTTTTCATTTTTACACAAGCTTTAAAACAAAACAAAACTATGCTTGGGCATGGTTTCATTTTTACATAAGCTTGAACCAGAGGAAACTATGCTTGAGGTAGCTGGTTTCATTTCTACACAAGCTTGAATCATAGAAAACTATGCTTGTGACTTCCCAATGCATGGTTGGTACTTATCCCCCAACTTAAGAAGCTAGCAGCTCAACTTCAGCATGAAGTCTAGAGGTTGAAAGAAAATGCCCCCCAAGCCTCATGTCATCCAACTGCAAAGGAGAATGAGATGAAGCTTCGAATGTGAGACAAAGGAAATGACTCTACAGAGAGGGGGAAGTTGTTTCATTTTTTAATGAGCTTGACACAGGATAAGAACTATGCTCATAACCTCTGTTTCATTTTTTGACGAGGTTGCTACAGAGACGTGAAAACTATCCTCAACTGGTTTCATTTTTTAACGAGCTTGAAATCAGAAAACCATGATCAACGTTGGTTTCATTTTTTAATGAGATTGAAATTAGAAAATCATGCTCAAGGCTCTTCTTGATCACGCCTTCCAAGAGGACAACGCTCTGGAAGGACACCATGTCAAGGGACAAAACTCGGTCATGGCTTCCAAGAGATCTTCATTTGACGGAAGAAACACACTCTGGAAGGACACCATGTCAAGGGTCGTGATAGGGGTAAGGAGATCAAGTTCTAATAGCCCTACCGAAGAGATCACCATGTCAATTATCAGATATAGGTCATAAGAGACCAAGCTTACAGTGAGAGGCGCATCTTCATTAGCAGTAGAAGGCATGGGAGACAACGCCACATAATTAACATGTGGTGGGGGCGATACCATTTTCATATAAGAACCATTTAGGGAGGTCATCCAGTCAGGACCAATGAATGAAATTTTATCAATAGTCATAATTCTTCCATTGTGAGGGAAATATATCACACGAAAAAGAGTGGACACAATAGATTTCATGGCATAGACATAATCCTGTCCAAGGAGTAAAGCAAAATCCAAGGGGTATTGGACTACCATAACGTCAATAAAGACATTCCCCCCCCCCAAAGTTACAGGAAACCGAGGAAGGGTCCCTAAAGGTTGATTGGTTCTTTTATTAAAAGCTAACAGATTCTTCATAATTGGGGCAAGCTGAGGACAACCCAAAGCTTGCCAAGAAAAAGAGGACAAAATACTAATAGAAGCACTTTCATCTATAAGCGTTTGAGGAACGTCCCGACCACAAACCTGTACTGTAATCTGGAAAGGAATGTGAGAGGGAAGACGAAATCCGGTTAGCACACCCCAATAAAAACATATGGCCTCATTACTTGGAGGAGGTTCCATGGGAGAAGGAGGAATACCCCCCGGCATGGTAGAGTCTATATCAATGAGAAAAATGTGGGTAGTATTGGGTTTACTCTCGAGTGGGAGAGTAGGATTGTCTGATAATGACATCAAATTCACCACTTGGGTTTCATTCTCCAAGGGGAAAATGGAGTCGACGGGTGGAAACGGATCGACCACTTGGGTTTCACTCTCTGGAGGGAGAGTGAGATTGACTGTGGATGGGATCAAATCAACCACTTGGTCAACTAGTTCAACTGAGGATGTGACCAGATTGACTACCTGATCAACCAGGATAATCGACGAGGGAACCAGATTGATCATTCCATCAACTACAGGTGGGTTGAGAGAAAGATTGCGATAAGCAGCTGGAAGTTGAGGCTGGGAACTAGTTATATCTTCCATTAATTTTGAGGCTTCATCCATATGAGGGAAAAGGTGAGTTTGATGACTCCCTCCACATAACCTACAAGGAAACTTGACTCTACTTTTCTTCTTCCCAAGGGTATTTTGACTAGTTGATGGGAGGTCATCAACATGTTGTTCAGAGGCTGACGACATGGGCTGGGGAGGGTGTATAGACCATACTTCTATAATCTTGGATAGACCAGGGAAATCCTTAAGAAGATGAATACCCTTACAAATCCTGCAAGGGTACTTGGGATTACGGGTTGTTTGGGTGATTTTGGCATCATCAATACTCCCAACATGATTAATAGTAACCGATTTGTTTCTAACACGTCTGATAGTGTTTGGAATTTTAGATCCTTGTTTATTTTTCTTCTTTTTCTTATCCACTGAGTTACTAGCTTCAGAGCTTTCACTCGACAAAGAAGATGAAATGGAAGAAGACCTTGCAAGTGGAGAAGGTGAAGAAGGTGAAGGATCAACATGAGGTTGATGTTATTAGGGGGAAGTGCTTACAAACAAAGCACTTACTGCATTCAGAATTACCTGAGTGGAAAACAACCATACCGATAATCCAATTGTGAGATCTGGAAGGCTCAAAGTAGCGATGTGAGGAGGACCAATGTTTCCATAAGAAGAAAAAACAAAAGGTTCCCCTAGAAAAAGGGGTTCCTTCATTGGTCGTTCCAGGAACTGACGCCATTAAATAAAAATCCAACCTAGAGTCCACTAGGGAAAAAAAATAGCACACATTAAAAATCTAGTAAGCAAGCAAGCAAACAAAACCTTCTCACAATGAACACACTAGTTGGTGATGAAATCCAATGTCGCGGGAACAAAGTAAGAAGGGGCTGAGATAGAGTGGGTGGAAAAGTTACGTTGACGACCTACTTAACGGACTTACACCTTGGTGCAAGCTTCCACACATAAATGTGGGTATACCCTCCAAGGATCCCGAGTGAGTTTGGCCAACGTCGATTCCAGGTACCTTGAAGACTTTCCCTTCCATAGTCACCTCATGTAAAGAACCTAGAGAGATAGGCCACTAAAGTTATCAATTACTACAATGATTCCTGGGGAAACAATCGGCAGTCCGATCCACGCGCAAAGGCAGGGTATCTAGCCTGAAATCAACTTGAAAGGATTCCACTCATCATTGTGGGTATACCTTCAAGCGACCCCCATGATACGCGCAATATCTACACCAAGACAAACGAAGCAGGGTGAGTAACTCTACCAGTCTCAATGCGACCACGTGATTGACCCTTGTGTTAGAAGGGCTTCCCAGGATAAAATGTAGCAAGTGGATTTCACTGCTCCCTAACGTAAGATTCTATGTTTGTTTGCAGCTTTGGAAAGTTATCTTTCACACCTATTCCAAAGCCCTACAACTAATCTAATATAGGTTTGCTACTGGAAAATATAAAAATGTCTAATCAATTTTTATAAGCGCTTTATTTTTAAGGCTGTTGTTACTCAAAAGGAAGATGTCGTGGACAATATGGTGTTTTGACCGACTCGAAAGAGATGAAGATGCAATCTTTTCATTTTGATGAACGGTATGCTATGAGAAGGAGAAAACATTTATCATTCCCAAATGTACAATGTCTCAAAATTTTACTAAACTAATCAAAATCAATATTTTCAAGAAATGAGACAAATAGACTGTACACCAATACATGATTCACGACTCCCCCCCAACCACGAGGGGGAATTTTTTTAAGAATTTAAGACCAAAAATTCATGCAATTTCACTACTTCAAATGCAAAGATGTCCCCAAACTAATGCAAAGAAAGAGAATTAAAAATTTGTGTTTTAAAGATAGCTAAAAGAAATAGCAAATCTATATAAAACAAAACAACCCAAACAAGCATTTTCTTTTAACACAAATTATTCAATAAGAGAAAAAGAAGTTCTTTCACCAAACAATTCTAAAGAAAAAACAATGCTTTGTAACAGAAAGGCACTCAAAGAAAGAGATCAAATCTTTCAAAAGAAAACAAAGAAAAAATAAGGTAAAGATGGCTGAAAACAGATTCAAATTTTGTCAAGCAGACTGTAATCAGACCCAACAAATTACCCCAGAACCATATCACAGATCCGGGCAGGGAAAACCACCAAAAACAAATTTGTTCACAATTTCCGCAGGTTGGAAGACTAGCACAGTGCAAAAGTCCTTGATTTCCACACGCCATAAATGGGTAGGGTGCAGAGTTTTCGCACTGGTCTAAATAGGTAGGGTGTGGAAATACTAAGTCGCCGCACTGTCCCTCAAAGCAGGGTGCAGAAATCAAACAAAAATGAAAAAAAAATTAAAATTAAGAAAGTTTTCAGTGAAGTTTAACAGTCAGAGAGTCAAGATGGATCTCCTAGTGACTCAGAAAATAGAAACCAAGCAATTAAAGAAAGAAAGCAAGACAAACTAGGAAAACAATCCGTTCCCTAGTGGAGTCGCCAATTTTGTTTTCGGATAAATCGATAAATGAAGACATAAACTAATCTCCCTAGATCTAGAACAAAACAAGACATAACATGGCGCTTTCCCTAGGCTCTAATCATTGAATTTACTACTAAAAAAAAGACGATAAACACACCTTTAAATTTCGCTTCCTTATGTCTTTGTTGTTCCTATTTCACTCTGGTTCTCTTGTGATACTGATCCCACAGTGAGACACAAACCAACCAAAGTGAAAGCAATAAAGTATATTCAATGACAACCTATGCATATGATCAAGGAATTATGCAATAAAATAAAGATAATTCTATGGGAAAGAAGAATGCGACTGTATTATATTAAACAATAAGAAGAGAAATTACAATAAGATGCCTTGATGTTGTAAGGTTCCTTCCAACAATTCCTTGCTTCCCACACACTTCTTGCTCCAAGGATTCTAAAACCATGGATCTGATAGCTACTCACAATCTATCTTGACAAAGAAAATCTCAAAGCCACTCTAACCAATCTAACAATCTCAAGCCAAATTCAACTAAATTTCCCAAGCTAACTTTCTCCATGAGAGCTCCTCTCCTTTTATAAGTTGAAGAAGATAAGATGAGGAGGTTAGGATGATCCCACTAAATCATGAAAGAGAGTAAGATCCAAACCGTTCGGAGGCCACCTCACCATAGAATATTCTCCTTCTAGAAGCATCGAGAAAATGGTAATTTTTCCCACGTACGAAGGCCGCCGCACCCTAGATATAGTGCAGACTGCGGAAATTCCGCACCCCGACTATAGAGAAAGGTGCAAAAATAAAGCATTTCCTCACCCTACATATAGAGCAGCCTGCGGAAATCCTCCTTAATAGGGGTTTTACAAAGGAAAATATAATTTCTTCTCTTAGGGAAAGTTCTTCTCTCTTATTTCTTCAGGAATTCAGGCCAGTGACCCCTCTGAAGGCAATAGATAGGTTTACATCATTAA
The DNA here is from genome assembly GCA_032191745.1 of Picea mariana. Taxonomy (NCBI): domain Eukaryota; kingdom Viridiplantae; phylum Streptophyta; class Pinopsida; order Pinales; family Pinaceae; genus Picea; species Picea mariana. Next base: position 375,888 of record JASDQU010102820.1, read on the forward strand.
CGGTCATAAGGGTGACGAAAATAATGTGTAACAAGGGGGAGTGGTGGGAATGAGGGATAGGAGGAAGGAGCTAAGGGGGAGGGTGATATAGGATGAAGGGGAAGCTGGAGAGGAGGACAAGAGGCAAGGGTGGGGAAGAGTGGAAGGGGGGATGTGGTGGGATAGGGGAGGGTGGAGATAAGGGGTAGAGGGGGTGGAGGGGCCAAAGGGGTAGGGAGAGGAGGTGAGTGAAGAGGGAAGGTGGATGGGTACAAGTGGAAAAGTGGGGAGAGGCTAGTATAGAGGGAGATATGTGAGACAATGAGAGGTGGGAATGAGGGGGTGGTGCACAAGAGGAAAAGGGGCAGGATGTGAGAAGATGAAAAGTGTGGATGGTTAGGGGAGGGAGATAGGTGACACTAGAAGATAGGTGATACAAGGGTGGGATATAGGTGAGACTGACATAGGAGGGCATGACGGGGTGGGGAAAGAGGAGAAAAGGGGAAGGAGATGATAATAGGTAGATTGTTTCCAGGGCCCCAAGATACATACCTTCTTCTCAAAACCACCTAGAGTCACCAAAATCCACAATAATATGCCAGTGATACTGAAGAGTCCATGTGTGGTTGTTCGAGGCATCCTTCTCGACCCTAGATGGATATAATATTCCTTTAGGGCTTAACATTCATTTTTACTTCCCTGGCCATGCCTAAGGCCCCAAGACCAAGGATACCCTTGAAAGGTTCTTTGTGGTGGGTCAACATGTTGTTGATGGCCTTAGATTCCTACAAGCTTTCTTTCGTATAATATTTTCAAACCCACCTTTTGAGTGTTTAATAATAGAATGTTCACACACTCTAGAATGTTCATGCACTTTAGAATGAGAATGCATTCTCACCATTTCATTTTTTTTTTCAGTGAGATTCGCAACCTTAGCCTTCGTGTTCACTAATTTGGTTGCGTCAAATTTAGTTTCGAAGTGACAAACCTAGTGGTTTGAGCTGCAAATAGATTAAAACCTCCATTTTTCTAAAAACCTTTCAATAAATCTATCTTTGACATTATTTTTGTATAGGCTACACAAATCCATTGCTGATGAAATTACAAACACACATAGAGTCAGGGTAAAATCATGAAGATGAGTTACACTTTTGCTTGTTTTATGAGAAAAAAAACTATATTTTCACAATTTCTTCAACTTCCAGCATACAAAAGTATTTGTTTTATTTAGAATTTCACTTTACAGTAAAAACAAAAGTTGTGAATAATTTTTTTATCTTTCCAATGACTATTTTTAATTTTTTTTTTATCACGATTTGATATGTCAATTTGACAATTGTTTAACAATATGTTCCTTAAACATGAAAGGAATGATAATGAGTAAGTTTTTTCTACAACAATGTATCTATTATTAAACTTATGTTTTTAAGAAACAAAATATACTGCAACAATCTGTAGAGACTCTATTTTATTATGACTATAATTTTGAATCTAATGGATGAATATTATAATTTCTAGAATTTTTTGAAGTTGACCAAGCTGAAAACGTTGCAAATTTTAAACACATATTTTTCTACATCTTGTATCTATCTTAATTTTTACTTAAAACTAAAATCTAAATATACCCTTTTGAAAAGAACAGTTTAAGGATTATGAATATATTTTTTTGTAAATTTGTCACTGTATATTTTTATAGATACTGATATTTCATTTCACCAAATCATAATGTCTGTTGAAAATATTACGCAGTGATTTTTTAAAAAAATTAAATAAAGTTAGATAAAAATAAAAAAAATGAAAACAAATTATAGGAATTGCAAGTAGATTCAATTTTGGAAATGCTGGTGTCATTTTCGAAAAAAAAATCTGAGTATTTGCAGGAGTCCGCAACCTCCAAATTTCATGTAAGCTTGGGGGAATTATCTAGTTTCTAAATACAGTCCCAATTTTTAGTTTTCGGCCGAAATAATCTTTCGACCGAAAATTATTTTTGTTCGGCCGAAAGGTTTATTTTTAACGAATTTCGTTAAAAATAAACCTTTCGGTCGAAAAGTCTTTCGGCTGAAATATGCTTACCACAGGAAAAACAATCATGCGGAAAATCTTGTACACGACTATCGAGGGCACCGTCAGGGCGCTGTTCGATTTGATGTGCAAACTTTTGGCCAAACAATGTTTCAGCCGAAAAAGCCTATCTTTCGGCCGAAAGAAAAAAGAGTTCGGCTGAAAAAATGCCGCAAGAAATTTGGGAGACCCGATTCTTACAAAAGTGTTACCCAACTTCATGATTTTACCCGTCAACTATGTAGATTCCAAATATATAATTTTTTAAAAAATGACGTTGTTTACTATTTTTAATATATTTATGTCTTGACATATATCAAAATCCTAAAATACATACCTCTTTTATTTCTAATAAATTTTTTTATCATCTTAACCACTTTTAAAATAAGTTATATGCCACACTAAAACAAACTCAGATTTACAATCTAAAAAAATCAATAATTTCGTTTGATAATGTTCAAACCCTCATACCCCACACTAAATCAAGGCCTTGTAATTTCAAGGATATAATAAATTTCACACACACACACACACACACACACACACAAAATTAATATTATAATTTTTTAAAAAGTATCCCACACTAGAACAATACGTTCTCTACAATTCTACAGATGTTTTTATTAAAATTCCATCGTTAAGGTACTCAACATATGCACTAACATAAACATATGCATTATATTTTGCTTTGAAAAACAATAACCACTATTAGAAAAACTCAAATTTCACATAGATATATACACAAATTCTATAAATAAAAATTATATATTCAAGCTAATTCAATTTCCTACATTCCATCTTTTTACACCATATTCAAGTTCATTGTAAAAGTACCTTGAATAATCCGTCAAAGTTAACATATCAATGTTTTTCAAAATTTGCATTGCAACTAATACGTCATGAGAGACGATCATTAGCTCGCATAAAATACATAAAAGGGAAAAAGATGCAAAAGAGAAAAAGTTAAAATGTTGTAAAAGAAAAATCCATAGAAGGAGGTTGATCCAGATTATTTTCAACACAAAATGAGAGTGGGGATATAATAAATAAATGTGCAGAGATATCTCAAATATCCAATAATATAACATAAATATATCAGAGATACAACCATAAACACAGAGATATAGTAATACACAATTTATATTAATGAGCGAAATGTACAAAACTGTATAAATACAGAGTGAATGACTCACTCGAATGGTGGAAGCTTATCTATGAGAAGAGATGTGACAACTAGTCACATTCACAAGAAGATGATTTTACAATGAGGCTCCAATTCCCTTTTTATCATAAATAAAATCCAAAACCCTGACCCCAGAAGATGAAAAGCCAACAATTTTGTGGACCCCAGTTTTGGTAGTTTGGTGTATCAACTTCCCGGGGGCGTAACTTTGACATACGATCTTCGTTTTGGGTGCATGCTAGATCGTTGGAAAGGTATTGTCGAGGAGATCATTTTGGGGGCTCAATCATATCATTTGACTATCATTGAGGTGCTCTATCCCAAAAAACCTTCATTTGGGCCCTCAAAATGGCCCCACAAGTTTAGGAATCGAAAAATTGCTAAAAGTAGTAAGTTGGCAAAAAACTATTTTGAGCCAGTTGGAATAGGTGGGTAGCCACTGATATCCACTTGGATCAAAGGTGATTATTTAGAAGTACACAAATCCATTATCTATAGAAGAGTGGATTAGAAGCCCAACTAAAATATGTAAAAATGCTTCCATAGTATGGAAATCCCTACTAGAAGCATTTACTTTGGTGGGTAATTAGCTTGCATTCAAAGTTGTAATGGTTTGAATATTTGTTTTGGTGTCAACCCATGGATTGGAAATGGAGATGATTATAGGATGTCCAATAGCCTAATTGCTAGCCTAAGGAACAATAACATGCTATCTTTGTGTGATGCTCTAGTTCCTAAAGATGTTAATTTATGGAGAGGAGGATGGAAATCAACATGGGGTATTGGTTTTGTTCGACTCCATGTTGAGGAGAGGGAAGGATATGTCCATAGGTTGACCTCCAATTTCATTAAACTTAGGGATGAAGAGGACTAGATGATCTGGTCAAAACACCCTATTGAGGGGTTTTATACTCTAATTGGGATGCTCTACAATGTTCATAAATGGTCAAATTCCAAATGTAAAATGGTGGTGGAACATGTTATGGAGAATAAGTGCACCTCTTAAAATTAGGCTATCCACGTGGATGGCAATGTCCAACAAAGTTCTAACTTGGGAAATCTTATTAAAGTGGTACTTTGAGGGTGCAAGTTTGTGCCCCCTACAACAATATGCCTCTAAAATCATTGTTTATATGCTTGTAGGATGTCATTTCTCCTTAGAAGCGTGGGAAACAATCAAAGGAGTTGGTTTGTGGGTTGGAAACAACTTGGATGAGGTACTTAAGTCACGGTGGGAGGATGATGGGGTAACAAAACATGAATCACTTGGGTTGATTGTGTGCTCAACTATTTGACTAACTAGAAATACCAATATATTTGAAAATATGAACATAACTCCCCTAAATATTTTTGTTAGTGCAGAGTAGGAAATGTGCTTTTACTTGTTTTTTTTTTTTTTACGATTATTTGGTTTCCTTCTTCAATTTACTATCATAAATTTACTATTTAAAATATCTTTGCAAATTTTAAACCTTTATATGTGAAAAAAAAAGTTGAATATTTTTTAATATCTTCCAAATTAATTATGCTAAAGTATCAATTTAAAAAAAATAAAATGAACATTAGAATCACAAAATTTGATACACATTCTATATTGTAAATTACTTCATACATAAAAGCTTAAAATGTTAAAGATACAAAAATAAAAGGTTAAAGATATAATGATGCAACGTTCATTTTTTTAGTTTTATGGTTATATCATGGAACGTTGAAAAGCCAAATTAACGGTAATCATCAAAATTGTATAATGATATTTTAAACACTAAAGTACATATAAAAAACTAAAGATATAAAAGAATTAAAGTTAAAACTTCATTAATATCAATAATAAGTAAATAAATTTTTAATAATAAAAAATATTAAATCATTATCTTAAACCAATGTATATCATTAAATATATTAAAAATAAATTATATAACTAGATATTAATCCCCAAATAACTATTCATTAATATCAATATTCATTAATATCAATAATAAGTAAATAATTTTTTAATAATAAAAAATATTAAATCATTATCTTAAACCAATGTATATCATTAAATATATTAAAAATAAATTATATAACTAGTTATTAATCCCCAAATAACTATAGGCCTTCATAAAAATTATTAATCCTAGCCAAATTACATTATGTTAATTTTATTTTTCATAAAACTTCATTATTTTTATAATTTTTAGCTATCCCAATTTAGATCTATTTAAAGTTGTATTTAGAAATGACTTATAAAGATAAACAATTAAATGTATTAAAAAGTTAAATCACTTAAATTATAGGGATGATAAATTATAAAAATGGTTTTTATCCTTTTAAAATCAATTTATGAATAACTAATATAATTCAGTTTGATTAATATATAATAATAATTATTATTTAATTAATTTATGAATAAGTAATATACTTTAATTTGATTATTTATAATTATATAATAATAATTAATAATTCATTTTTAGTCAATTTGAACTGATTATTCTACATGAAGAAACAAAACAGACATGTATTGCCATTCACAACAATTTCTCAACAGAAAAGAAAGACTACATAGTAGAGATGAGAGCCCATGGTGTCAAATATCATATACTACTTTTAGAGATTTGTACTTCCTTTACAAGAGAATGCCTTGCATAACAAAATGCAAGAAATGTGTTTGTCTGCGCACTGGAAGGATGTGAAAATTAATTTTTGTAAATGAAGCCACAAATTGACATCTTCAAGTATTTCATCACAAGATAATTCACCTCTAACATTTTATACCCGTTAAGCCTTCCTTTTGAACTACTACTTATTTATCAACCAACATTGGCAGGTCTAATTGGGAGAGCTTGGGATCATGCCTCCTAGTGGCTGCACCCAGGAACAAATTTCGGTCTTACACGTATTGGCCACTATTTTCATTCCAACAGATAGAAGTATTCATACTTTATCATATTTCAGCAGGAAAATGTCGACACATTTTATACAGCAATGAAGTTTTTGGCATTTTCTAACCCACGTATTTGCATAAAAATTGGAAAACTCCATTATGCAAAACAAACCTTCGTAAGGGATAACTGATTTGAAGTACAATAAATGCGAATTTCACGACTTTCCAAAACAAAACTTCGTAAAATATAACGGATCTGAAGTAAAATAAATGTAAATTTCATAACTTTATTCATCTATAAATGTTTAAAAACCCCAAATCAATGTTCATATATAGAAAAGAATAACCACAGAATTTACAGTGATCGTGCAAGTAATACACAACCCATGCTACGTAGATACAAATAGTCTGGCTGCAATTGGAATGTGATCGGAAGAACGATTAAGTGAAGGAAGTGCATCGTCCTTCACATCCTCCTCGTCGATCAGCTCTAGCAGCGATAGCACCTTCAAATTCTTCTTAGTGTAGAATATGTAATCCAACGTTCCCTGAAAATTCTTGACGAAGTTAGTGAAACGGGGCTCCCCTGTTTCACCATTCATTTTCTTCTTGATGTCTTCCTCGGAAACATCGCATTCAGAATAAGAAGAATAAGCACTTGCTAAAGGTATTGTATTGTGAAACTTTTCATGAAGCTGCCCAGATGGATCATAATCCAAAATTTCCTTGTGGAAGTGATCAATACGGCCTTTGGTAAGAAGTGAGTAGGGGGCACTTCCCGGCAAAGAATTGAAGTCCCCACATATTACAAGTGGAACATCATAATTATTTTGGAGAAGCACCTCCAATTTATTGAGCATGTAACAAACCTGCCATAGCTTTACATCACCGTTTCTAGGATTTGCATGGATGTGGGTATTGGCTATGCACACACGTTGACTAGTGTTTTTGAATGAAATGATGACATGCAGCGCAATGTTGTCTTTTTGAAATCTGGGAAAATTTTTAGCAAAATCGCTCAAATTGATCCACCCCAATTCTATCAAGTCAAACTGATGCCGTCTATAAAACGTTGCACAGCCATCGACAGTTGGGCTGTACCATCGTCTCTGCTTTTCCTTAAACAACCCTTGATATCCTATTTTGGCCAATTCTGGACTGAAAAAATTAAAAAAGTGGTTCTGTTGGACCTCCTGGAGGCAAATGATGTCAGCATTGCACTGTATTATTTCTTTCAGCAAGTTTTGTCGGCGGTATTTCCAACTGAGCGCGAAGGAAGGACAGTTGGGGAACATCTCTGAAGTAGCACACACCTCCGCCAACACGTTGTATGTTACAATTGTGAACGATGGACCCGTGAAACTTGGAGCATTGCTGTTGTTCTTAACTTTAATCATTTGCCGAGGACTCGGACTCGGACTCGGGGGATGATCCAAATCCTTCCCTGGAATGCCAATACCAGGGTGGGTATGATCCAAATCCTTCCCTGGAATATGAGTATGTACCAAATCCTGTGCACGCAACTCTCTATCAATACCAACAATAGATTCTATGAAAAGCCTTTTCAATTCCTCCACATTTGCCATTTTTGCCTGTAACTATAATTTCTCTTCAATACTATAACTCTCGTCTTCCGTTACTCTTCTAATGAAATTCTACCACGCAGATCTGACCTGTTCCTTACCGGCTTTTTGATATGAGCCTTTTGTAATCCTTACGAGATGGGTGCTCGCTCTGCGGTTTATAAACATCGATGTTTTTGTTCATATAATAGAATTCCATTAACTCTAATTTATATAATTGAGTTGCTTGTGAATTACTATTAGCTTTTATTTATATAATATGCTGCTTGTCGGCTGGTAAGCATTAGTGTTATAGATATAAATACGGTGCTTGTAGGCTCGTAAGCATTAGTGTTACATATTACACATCCAAGTAATGAAATGACTATAATACTATGCTTATTAGGTTAATCAAACACATCATGACATCATGGATACTAAGCTCTTACTTATTATATACATCCCTCTGATCATGATTTTGAAATTTTAATGAATTTTTTTTAATTGGTTTAATTCGAATTTTGGTACATGGATATTATTGATTCAAATTATGTTGTGAATGCTAACATATGTAAGGTATGATAAAAATAAACATATATTAATTTCTTAATTGAATGTCAATACATATATGGATTCTTATATGAAATTATGATGTATATACATGGATATGAGTTATTGGTGAAATAACCTACATGTTGATGAACTATGTGATAGCCAAATTACTACAGTGATGAGGTAGCATGGATGTTGTACACATAAAAAATATATGTTATAATTATTATTTAATTTATGATTCAAAATATTGCTATGATTTGTGGTAAGTATGGTTTTGACAAGACACACAGTTTTTCTAGGGTGGTTGTTTGATAGTTGCACAATATGGCTTGATGTAGGTGTTGACCCTAGTTCTATAAGGAGGGGTGGAGGTATTTCCCACTGTTTATCCTCCTAAACCTAGAGTCGTGGGAAGGCTGTGTGAAGTCACACTCCCCTAGACGTGTGATGACGACTACTAGTTTCCTGTTGGGGAAGCTTCATCGAGATGTATGCACTTCTGCTTATGGGTTCTATCTGGAATCAGGTCAATATAGTTGACACTAGAGCTTAGACCAATAGAGGAAATGATAGGATGGAAGATGGAAGTAGGTTCGGAACGCCTTGGCATTGTAAACTTACTTTCACCATGCATACAAATTTTATTGGATACATTAATTTGTCTACTACTTTCTATGTCAACAAAGGCATGGACTTAGCTTCTTTGTAATTGTATCTTGTTAAATTGATATTCCTATGTATTGTGATAAATTAAATTTAGAATGTATAAACATAAAAATAACCATAATGTTAAATATGTCTTGTTGGGTTTGTGAAAGTGTGGAGTTGTTAAAGTATTTACTAGCACTCAAGGGCTAGTGTGTATCTGTGATCATGTTGGTTGTATATCAATGCTTGAAACAATGGTTGGGGTAAAGTGCAAATCATGGTCTCATGCAAATGTTTGGACCAAAGACAATTTCTATGCACGTGCTCATTTTTAAACCAAAAACATCTATCAAAAGAAGAGCATAGGACAATTATGATGTGAAACATCTAGAAGAAGCATGTAAGGAAGAAAAAAAGTATTAAATGAAGGGAGGAATGTCATGCCTATGGAGCTAAAATTCATTCCAATTTGCAATAGTTCAAAGAAAGAGATGAATCTACCAAATTTATCATGATGGGGTTGAGGAATCATGATGGTATTCTCATTGAATACTGGGAAGAAAATAGCAAGTTTCTTGGGATATGTTTCCAAATCACTTTTGTCAAAATTGCCATTGTAAAAAGTCTTAAATATGTCCAAAAGAATTGTCAAAAAGTACTCCCTTCCGAGGCGTGGAGAAATGAGGGATATATGCTTGGCTAAGATAGTTCAAGAGAGGAACTTATGGAAGCTCTACAGAACAATAAAAATGGTAAATCCATAGGGTTGGATGGCCTTCCATGTTAATTTTTCTAAAATATGAGGAATGTAGAAACTCACACATGCTATGCACAATGCATGAGGTATTTCACATTGGAAGACTCAATGGATTCCAAAGTCATTGTTTGATCAAGCACATTCCTAAGAGTCATACTAGAGACATTCTTAGCTCACATTGCCTATTATAAATGAGGTATTTCACATTGGAAGACTCAATGGATTCCAAAGTCATTGTTTGATCAAGCAAATTCCTAAGAGTCATACTAGAGACATTCTTAGCTCACATTGCCTATTATAATGTTCAAGGTTTCATCCCTTAATTAATTCTCGAGCACTAAATATCTATGGTGAGGTGGGTGCTTCCATAAAATTATTTTAAGGGAGTGTGACCACCCATCAGGACAAAACAAAATTTATGGATTTTGCTAATCATCAACACCCTTACAAGAGTATGCCAACTCATATGTGGCCAATGACAGGAAAACACGTCACTTGATTAATAATCCAAACCCTAGTGGGTATGATAGAAGCTCCTATATTTCATTCACTTGGTTTTCCTCTCACTACCATTGTGTCTTATAAGATATTATCTAAAGTTGTATCTTTACGAATGAAATTTTATATTATCAAATGTGACCAAAAAAAAATCATTCAAAGTAGGTCCATTCTTGACACAATGTTGACAACCCATTAAATTTTTTAATAAGCGAAGAGATTTGAATAGAAATTGTTGCCCTAAATATTAATTTGATAAGGTTTATCATAGAATGGACCAATTGTACATGTTTGATATGTTATTGTGGTTGGGTTTTGGAGTATAGTTTGTTTCTATGGTGAAATTCCATTTTCACAATGCATTATCTTTTGTGTTAGTTAATGGTGTCTTATGTGGTGTGATTTTTGTATGTTTTACAAACTTTTATAGTATTGCAATGCACACACAAATTATTTATAAAATATAAATAAAATAGTAGCATTCACACATAGTACTCATAATTTACCCTAGAAACCATTAATTGGGAAAACCAACAAAAAATATGTAGAGCCGCACCTCTAACTCTCATTGTATTAACTTAACCATTTACAAATACAATATATATGAATATGAAGCATCCAAAACCTTAATCCATTGACATGGGTTATATTAAAAACTTAATTCCTTAACCAAAATTAGAAAATTGTGTGCCAAAACCGCCCAAAACAAAATTTCAGGGGCTTCACCCTCAAGCCCCTCTTTTTGTTGGAGTTACTTCACACACACCTATGATTTATTTTTCCTAAGTTTATTCCTTGTTTATTAGTCATAATTAGTCATTATCCAGTCTCCTATATTTTAGGGAAGAATATTACACTTGGAGAATATTCTCTTTCAGTTGACACTTCAGTTTGACTAGTTGAGTTGAGTTTAGATGTTGCATTGGGATCATCACCATGCAACATTGAGATCATCACCATGATAATTCGACCTTGCCTTGGTATCATCACAAGAGTGGTGCATTATCCTTTATTCCCTGAGTTAAATCCTCACTACTCTATGTTCAGTCAGTTAACTGAAGACTTCTTGACTAGTTAACTCAACTAGGTGGCAGTTCACTCTTGTAACTGCTTGAGAGACTAGAATAGGTAGCAGTTCACTCCCGTAACTATTGGTGTGTGTCCATATCACTCTATACCACCACTATGGTGCATTGGTTCACCTCAATTCGAACTCATTGAGTTATACATAGTATATCATGTGTAAATTATTCATTTATTCACAACGGTTAATAAGAATTCTTTCATTCTTTCTCTCCTGCTTCTTCTTTCTCAATTTCTCTCTGCAAATGTGTGTAGTATTTTCTAGATACATCTATTATGTGTAGCTTCAACACATTCACATGGTATTAGATCCGACGGACTTCTAAGCAAAATCTACACCAAAATTGTTTGCAGGTACAAAAGATTGAAGACAGCGGAAAGATGAAATTCCAAAAACAATTCATTCTTACACCTTACAACTATTTTGCATGGAAGGAGAAAATAACCATACATATCAGATCCATAGGGTTGTACAGGTTAACCATGAATACAGATACAGAGCCAACATCAGCCATAGAAAAATCCAAGTACTTAAATCGCATGGATGAGGCACTCGGAACAATTTGCAGTCTTATTTCTCCCGATCTCTTTTTTCACATATCTTCCTGTAAGACTCCCAATGAAGCCTGGAAAACATTGGAAGGGATCTTTGGCAAACATGATGATATGAAGGGACACATACTGGAGGTGGAGCTTCTCACATTGGATCCAAAAAGATTCGACAATATCCAAGATTTCTTTACAAAATTCAAGGATTTACTGTAGCAACTCAAAGCTTGCGAGGTTGATAACTCGGGCGAGGAGAAACAAATGGTTCTCAACATTCTCTCCAAGCTTGGTCCTGAATTCTATGTATTCATATCCACATTCCATAATTTCATATTCACCTCTAGAGCCACCTAGAATATGCCTTCTCTTAAGGAATTTATCGAATCCCTGACACAAGAGCAAACCAAGCTCATCAACATGGGCACAATCAAAGGCCCAAGGGCACATGCACTCACTGTGCATGATGGTAGTAAAAAATATCATAAATCTAAATATAAAGATAAATGTAAATCACATGCACATATGAAGAAGGAAGGGTGCACAAAACCCTTCACCGATGCCTCTAGATCCAAAGGGGAAAAGGGAAGAAAAGGGGAGAAATGCATGTATTGTCACAAAGGATTCCATTCAGAATCTGCATGCATGCAAAAAAAAATATATCTGATGTCTCAATTACTTCAGAAAAATAACCTTGGAGATCGCATCCCTGAGGGTGAAAAAAAGAAGAAGCCAGAAGATTCGAATTCCAAGAAAGGCAATTCTAGCCATGCCTTGATTGCCATCAACTCCTCTCTCGATGCTTGGATCGTAGATTCAGGAGCATCGCATCACATGTCTGCCTCATAAGCAATATATTCTTCATTGGATGCATGCAAAGGTCCTCCTATTCTTATGGGGGACAACTCTTCTTTCGAAGTCACCGGCAAAGGAAGGATTGAACTCACCAATGGAAGCTTTGAGAACGTGTTGCATGTTCCCAAACTTTATGTCAACCTTCTCTCTGTATATCAAATGACAAATTCTGGCACTAGAAAGAAAGTCGTATTCACACCAAATTTTGTGGAAATATACAACATGCAAACCAACTCCACGGTTTCTACCAGTGAGGTAAATCATCAGTCTAAATTCTATACATTTTCTGAATTCATTGAACCTGATCCTGCTTTACTGCTTACTCATGCTGATGAAAGTAGTAGGATATGGCACAAAAGGTTTGGACATTTGAATTTCATATACATGCAACAACTTAGCAAAAATAGATTAGTTGATGGTCTACCAGACATCCATTTCTCCAAGGANTCTACCAGTGAGGTAAATCATCAGTCTAAATTGTATACATTTTCTGAATTCATTGAACCTGATCCTGCTTTACTGCTTACTCATGCTGATGAAAGTAGTAGGATATGGCACAAAAGGTTTGGACATTTGAATTTCATATACATGCAACAACTTAGCAAAAATAGATTAGTTGATGGTCTACCAGACATCCATTTCTCCAAGGAGTATGTGAGGGATGTGTTCTCGAGAAACACCCTCAAGAGAAATTCGACAAAGGAAAGTCTCAGCGAGCTTTCGCACCTTTAGATCTGATCCACAGTGACCTTATGGGTCCTTTTCCGCATCCATCCATCATCAAAGCGAGGTTTGTTCTCATTTTTGTTGATGATTTCTCACGTTTTACTTGGATCTACTTTCCCAGGCAAAAATCTGAGGTCTTTCAACACCTAAAAGATTTCAAAGCCTTGGTTGAGACATAGTCCAGAAAGAAGATCAAAGTCCTCCGAACTCATAATGGGGGAGAATATGTAAATCTTGAGATCCATAATCTTTTCCATGAAGCAGGGATTCAGTTGCAACACACAGTTCCCTATAGTCCACAGCAAAATGAAGTTGTTGAGCGGAAAAAAAGGATCTCTAAAGGAGATGGCATCTTGCATGTTGCATGGAAAGTCACTACCACAAAGACTATGGGCCGAAGCAATTCACTGTGAAACACACATCCAAAATAGATCTCCTCATAGATCTGTCAAGGATAAGACCCCCTACGAGGCTTGGAGTGGCCTCAAACTGAAAGTGATCCATTTTCTCATTTTTGGTTCATGCGCATGGGCCCAGATTCCCTCTGAAAAGAGGAAGGCACTTGATCCACAAAGCATTCAGTTCATTTTTGTTGGATACCCTAACGGTGTGAAGGGATATCGTCTTATTGATATTTCCTCGGACTGGATCATCATTGAACGTAGTGTCCAATTCGAGGAAAGTGTCTCGCATGTTCCTCAACAACCGCATGCAGACACCTTCACTCTTCCACCTATTCGAGATGATGAACATGCACATGCCGACTCTTCTTCAGATGAGATTTCTGATTCAAAGGAATCAGATGATTCAGATTCAGATTCAGAGTCAGTACAGTCAGATGCAGATTCAGGGCATCCAGATGCAGTTGTAGAGACAGAGTAGAGACCCAAGTGGGTGCAGACTACTCTTCAGGATGCAGGGGATCTCGTTGGTGATCCACCCGATACTAGGAGAATTCAATTTGATTTATAGGAGACTCCTGTTGCACTCACTGCCACTCAACCATTGCCCTCCAGGCATCTTTTCTTGGTTCATCCTTCTAATCCACAGTCTTATGGCGAGGCTGCTAGAAATCCCTTTTGGGAATCCACCATGCAGGAGGAGTACAACTCCCTCCTCGAGAACCAGCCTTGGGATATGGTTCCCCTTCCTTCTGGGAGGAAACTTGTCGGATGCAAATGGGTCTACAGGATCAAGAGTGCAACGGATGGACAGATCAAAAGGTACAAATCCAGGCTTGTTTCCAAAGGCTTTCAACAGGTTCATGGTATTGACTATGATGAAACCTTCACTCCATTAGCGAAGATGGATTTGCCATTGCGACATCCAAGGGATGGGAAGTCCATCAGATGGATGTGAAGAATGTATTTCTTCATGATGATCTCTCTAAGGATATCTACATGGATCAGCCCCATGTATTTATGCAGGACTCATCTTTGGTCTGTCGACTGAAGAAGTCACTTTATGGCCTCAAGCAGGCTCTGAGGGCATGGTATGCCAAGATGGACTCCTACCTGTTGTCACAGAACTTTGTATGTTGTAAATTAGACCTGAATGTCTACATGCTCAGGATGGTTGATTCACTTCTACTTTTAGTTATGTATGTTGATGATTTACTGATCACCGGGTGCTCGACTTCAGTGATTGCTGCAGTCAAGAGGATTCTACATGATAGGTTTTTGATGACGGACATGGGTTTGCTACACTTCTTCCTTGGACTTGAGATCAGTCAGAATGCATCAGGCATCAAACTGTCTTAGGCCAAGTATGCATGAGATCTCCTTGAGAGATTTCACATGACAGACTACAAGTCTGCTCTGACTCCTTTCCTATCAGGAGTCAAACTTGAGGATGGCGGGGAGACTCCACTGGTTGAAAGCACACTGTACAGACAACTAGTGGGGAGCTTGTTGTATCTCATACACTCTAGACCAGACCTCTCATATGCAGTTGGCGCAGTTTCCAGGTTCATGCAGGAGCCGCATGAGATACATTGGAAAGCTTCAAAGCGTATCCTTCGATACGTATAGGGCACCATCACCTTTGGGATTTATTATGCAGCTGAATCTACAATATATCTCAATGGGTTTATTGATTCTGTCTGGACTGGCGATAGCATTGATCGCAAGTCCACATCTGGTTACTCACTTAGTCTTGGTTCTAGGCCTATCTGTTGGTCGAGCAAGAAGCAAGCTTCCATTGCTCTATCTTCAGCCTAGGTAGAGTACAGAGGGGTAGTTAAATTCAAGCTATGTGGCTACAAAATTTTCTCACTGAGTTGGGCATTCAGTTTCATCGACCGATCGTCATCTTGTGTGACAACTAGAGCACTCTGAAGTTCTGCAGAGATCCTGTTCAGAGGCAGCGGACGAAGCACATCGAGATCCACATGCACTACACCTAGGACTTAGTACATGATGGGATCATCGAATTATAGTTCTATCCTTTAGAAGAACAGACAACATACATTTTCACCAAGACCTTCACTGAGAAGAAATTCCATTCTCTGCGAGGTCGTCTTGGAGTGAAGGACACAGTTTCCTAGCAA
>JASDQU010102820.1:409981-422089 GCA_032191745.1 Picea mariana
GGTCAAACGGAAGTCGTCAACAAGTGTTTGGAAACCTATCTGAGGTGTTTTGCATCGGAAAAACAACACCAGTGGGCTCAATGGTTACCCCTCGCCGAATGGTGGTACAACACTACATACCATACAGCCACTCGCATGACTCCTTTTGAAGCAATGTATGGAAAGAAGCCACCATCAGTTCTCTCATACTTACCGGGTACCTCGAAGGTCCAGGCAGTCAACCAAACACTTACCGTCCGGGGGGATATCCTTCGTACCCTTAAAGAGAACTTGGTCATGGCCCAGAACAGAATGAAGCAGCAAGCAGATCAAGGTCGCTCGGAACGTCAATTTGTAGAAGGGGATCAGGTGTTTCTGCGGTTGCAACCATATAAGTAAACTTCCCTCAAGGTCGAGCAGTGTCAGAAGCTAGCTCCCAAATTTTATGGCCCTTACACAGTTCTAAAGCGTGTGGGACAAGTCGCATATCAGTTAGCTCTGCCCAGTCGGTCGAAGCTACATCCTGTTTTTCATGTTTCCTGCTTGAAGAAGGTGATTGGAACCAGATGCCAACTTCAAACCAACCTTCCAGAGTTAGCTGAAGAAGGATCCATTTAGCTACAACCAGAAGCAATTTTGGACCAGAGGGAGCGTCGCCTGCGTTAGAGAACCATCAAGGAAGTGCTCGTACAGTGGAAAGATATGACTCCAGCAGATGCCACTTGGGAACCAACTACCATTCTGCAGCAATTTCCACATCTCAAGCCTTGCGGACAAGGCTGTTTTTAAGGGGGCGGACATGTTAAGGTCCTAACCCGCACATAGGTAGATCAATGTATTCAGATGTAATAAAGGTCAATATTAATGAGACCTTTCAATAAAATAGAATAAGGCGAATGTAAGAAGACCTAATAGAAGCTTCCGCTTCTAGAAGGATCTTCCTCTAGATGCTTCTTTTTAGTATAAATAGGAGTCGAGGGTATGAGAACCCTAGCTTGGATATTATTGTAACAGAGCGCTGCTCAATTGGAGGTTGTCCCCTCGAAGATGCTTGTGAACATTGCTATCTGATTGAAAGTGCTATTTCTGTTGCTATTTCGTATATCATTTCTGTGTATTGTGAAGATTATGCTGGATATTTTACTGTTATTCTATCATTTCTAGCATTTCATTTCTGTTCTGCATATTTTATATATCTGGTATCTTGCACTATACTTCCAGGGCCGTTTTGGGGCTCTAAACAATGTTTTCTTGGCTTTCCACAATCAAATTATTGACAAAGTCAGAGTTTGATGGCATAATGCATATTTCTTGAAAGGACCTTTAAAACAGGCTATCACAAACCTAAAACGAAGATCGTATGTAAAAGTTACGACCCTAGGAAGTTAATGTACTAACTTACCCCAATGGGGCCCACATGACTTTTCACGCTTCATCTCCTAGGGTTAGGTTTTTGGATGTCTAGGGTTTTGGAATTCATTTTTATCATAAAAAAGCCTTCAGAGCCTCATTGTAATCATATTCTTGTGAATGAGTGTAACCATCACATCTCTTCTTATAGATAAAGCTGCCACCATTCTAGCGAGTCTTGCACTCTATATTTTTATAGTCTCTATACATTTATTTCATTAATAGAAATCATGTATTGATGTATTTCCATTTTTATGGAAATTTTTATGTGTATTTCATTTTAAAATCTCTGCTTTCATTTCATTCTGAAAATAATCTGGATCAGTGGTATCCAAGCAGGCTACTCTTGATCATTTTTCAGTGCATGTCCCCGACGAGGTCTGAGTATAGCAAGTTGGGTCTTAAGCTTGTCTCTCTTGAGAACAATCGCTCTCACATGCCCAATAAATCCTCTATGGAAGAAGAAAATAAAAATAGCAGAGAATAATATTATATTAACATGTTTCTTGAGCAATCTCTCGCGTGACAGAGGGATGAAAATGATGGAGAATTTTTCCCACA
Organism: Picea mariana; assembly: GCA_032191745.1. Taxonomy (NCBI): domain Eukaryota; kingdom Viridiplantae; phylum Streptophyta; class Pinopsida; order Pinales; family Pinaceae; genus Picea; species Picea mariana. The sequence goes on from JASDQU010102820.1 coordinate 411,932, forward strand.
TCCTTCAACTCTTTTCGATAGCAACCAACGCATATTTATCGAGTGGCCACTTTGGAGGAACCTCTCCTTTCAAGGTACACGTTAATTTTAATATTCCCATATTTGAAGGTCATATAGATGTGGATGCCTTAAAAAAATGGTTAAATCTGTTGAAAGGTTATTTATCTGTTCACAATTTTTTCAACAGGGAAAAGATCACCTTTGCACTCCTCAAGGATCTCCCCCATGTCAAACATTGGTGGGAAACTTACTGGGATAAAATTTCCATAGAGGAATATGGAATATATGGGGTTGATCCCACTTTGGATCTTGTTGTGGATGCGGTCAAGGAACAATACTACCTTTTTGATAGCTATGAAGACCAGTACATGAGATGGAGCACACTACATCAAGAGAAGAGACAAAAAGTCTCAGAGTTACAAATAATTTCCATAACTTGCACACCAGTATGGGTATCAAAGACTCTAATTGGAATTTGGTTCTGAAATACCTTGGGGCTCTGCATGGGTACATCGAAACTGAAATGGATTTCCTAAACATATCATCATTGGGAGTTTCCTATCGATATGTTGTCACAATCGAGCAAAAATTTAGGCACTAGAAAAAATGGGAGTTTGGGTCCTCAGATCTGCAACAACCAAATCATGGTAAAGACGACCCTAACAAACATCCTCTAGAAAACCAATCCAATGAATGAGACAAGAAGGGTAAAGGAAATACAAAGAATGACACTGGGAAGTGGTGAGACTTCCACAAAATCCCCTGGCACAACACCGATGAATTTTGCTCGACACAGGCATTGGTGGTTGAGGTCAAAGACAAGGAGATGAACCCTGATTCAAAATATGATCCAGAAAATATTGAAAACATATAGATCATCAATGCATACCCCACTACTACTGTCGTGACCGCAACAATTGAAACAAAAAAACTAGTAGATCCTGAAGATGGGAAACACCTCTTCCTTTTAAATATGTGGGTGAAGGGGACACCGTTGCATTTTATTGTTGATAATGGAAGCCAGAAGAACCTCATATCAGGTGAGGTTTTCAAACAATTGGGGTTTTCAAAAACAGCACACCCACATCCATACAACATTGGGTGGCTTCACCAGGGGAGATATATCTGTTTCAGCTAGCAGTGTTGCATGTCCTATGGAATCCATCCCTTCAAAGATGAGGTAGTGTGCGATGTTTCTCCTCTTGATGTCTGTGATGTTGTTTTGGGCCAACTATATATGTGGAAATGTCATGTTGTTTATGAATCTCAACCCCATAGTGTCATTATTACTCTTGGGGGTCATATCTATAGGATACCAGAGATAGTTCTGACTACTGTTCCACCAAAATAGTGCCGCAAGGTAATCTCTCATATTACAAAATCCATCCTCTTCACATTTTGTTTAAAGGATGCACAGAAGGCCACTGCAACCACTGCAACCTCAACACCTTCTATCCAACATAATCATATTAAAAAAAATGTTTCTTCACCTACGATGGTGCCTACACAATGCCACTTCAATCCCAAAGACAACAAGTTGGTGGAATAGATTCAACCCCGCTAACTATAGGTTCATGAAAAACTTCCACAGAACAAGCAGCGCAACTTCTCCAATAAGGCACGTAGCTCACCAAGATTTAGTTTCAGAAAATGGTTTCCCCTCTTCCCCTGGCACTCAATGCAATGGATACCATTGCTTCCTAAGGAGTGATGATTGATCCAGGTGGATATCAATGGCCACCAACCTCTTCCAAATTCCAATTGGCTCATCTTGATAGTTTTTAGTTCAACATGTTTCTCTATAATGGGGACATTTCTTTGTAATTGTGGGTTATACACTTATGGGGTTGTCTTGAATCCATACACAACATCCAGGTGGATATTGGTGGCTGCTGACCTATTCCAACTAGCTTATTTTGGAAGTTTTCATGTCAGTACATCTTTTTGTACTTCCAGGGCCGTTTTGGGGATCTAAAAAATGTTTTCTTGGCTTGCCATAGTAAAAATTTAGACAGAGTCAAATTTTTACAACCTAATGCGTATTTTTCAAAAATACCTTTCCAATGGGCTATCACACCCATAAAATGGAGAACATATGCAAAAGTTACGACCCCGCGAAGTTAATGTACTAACTTACCCCAGAGGGGGCCCACATGACTTTTGGCACTTCATCTCCTAGGGTTAGGTTTTTGTATGTCTAGGGTTTTGGAATTCGTGTTTATCATAAAAAGGCCTTCTGAGCCTCATTTTAATCATCTTCTTGCGAATGAGTGTAGCCGTCACATCTCTTCTCAGAGATAAAGCTGCCACCATTCTAGCAAGTCTTGCATTGTGTATTTTTACAATCTATGTACATTTATTTCATTAATAGAAATCATGTATTGTTGTATTTCTCTGTTTCTGGCAATTTTATGTATATTTCACTGTAAAATATCTTCTTTAGTTTCATTCCAAAAAGAATCCAAGTCAGTGGTTTTAAAGCATGCTACTCTTGATCATTTTTCAGTGTATGTCCCCGATGAGGTCCGAGTATAGAATTGGGTCTTGATCTTGTCTCTCTTGAGTAAAATATCTCTCACATGCCCAAGAAAGCCTCTATGGCAGAAGAAAATAAAAATGGTGGAGCAGAAGATTTTATTAACCTGCTTCTTGAGCAACCTCTCATGCAACAGAGGGATGAAATGATGGAGAATTTTTCCCACATCCTTCAATGCATGCTGATAGCAATAGGTGCATCTTCATTGAGTGGCCACTTTGGATGAACCTCTCCTTTGAAGGTATAATTTAATTTTGATATTTCCATATTTAAAGGTCAGATAGATGTGGATGTGTTAGAAAAATGGTTAAATTTGCTAGAAGGTTATTTATCTATTCACAATTTTTCCGACATGGAAAATATCACCTTCGCACTCCTCAAGTCTCTCGCACGTGTCAAAACTTGGTGGGAAACTTACAAGGAGAAAAGTTCCACAAAGGAATCTGGAATATATGTGATCGATCCCACTTGGGATTTTTTTGTGGATGCGGTCAAGGAGCAATACTACCCTGTTGATAACTATGAAGACCAGTACATGAGATGGACCACACTTCGGCAAGAGAAGAGACAAACAGTGTTGGAGCTCACTAATACTTTCCATGCCTTGTGCACCAAGATGGGTATCAAAGAATCTGAGTGACATCTGGTTCTAAAATACCATGGGGCTCTGCATAGGTACATCAAAACCGAAATGGATTTCCTAAACATATCATCATTAGGATCTTCCTATCGATATGCTGTAAAAATCAAGTAGAAATTTAGACACCAGAATTAATGGGATTTCAAGTCTACAAATACACAACAACCAAAGCATGGTAAATACGACCCTAACCAATAGCCTAAAGAAAAATAGTCCAAGACACATGACAAGAAGGGTAAAGGAAAGAAGAAGAATGACACTGGGAAGTGGTGCGACTTCCACAAAATACACTTTCACAACACGTATGAATGTCGCTCGAAATACTCATTGGTGGCTGAGGTCAAAGACAATGAGCCGAACCCTGATTCATAATCTGATCCAGAAAATATTACAAAAAAATATATCATCGACGCAAACCCCATTTCTATTGTCGTGACCACAACAATTCAAACAGAAAAACCAGTAGATCTTGAAGAGGGGGAGCGCCTTTTCCTTTCACATATGTGGGTGAAGGGGACCCCGCTGCATTTTATTGTTGATAACGACAACCAGAAGAACCTCATCTCATTTGAGGTCGTCAAATAGTTTGGGTTGTCGACAACACCACAACCATATCCATACAAAATCGGGTGGCTTCACCAGGGGTGAGATCTCCATGTCAACCAACAATGTCACCTGTCCTATGGCATCCATCCCTTCAAGGATGAGGTAGTGTGTGATGTTTACCCTATTGATGTCTGTGATGTTGTTTTTTTCCAACCATATATGTGGAAATGTCATGTTGTTTATGAATCTCGATCCCATAGTGTCATTATTACTTTGGGGGGTTAGATCTACAGGATACCAGAGGTAGATCTAGCTACTGTTCCAAAAAAATAGTGTTGCAAGGTAATATCTCATATTGAAAAATTCATCCTCTTCACAGTATGTTCAAAGGATGCACAGAAGTCCATTGCAAACATTGTATCCTCAACATCTTCTATCCGAATGAAGTAGATTGCATAATTTTTTTCTTCACCTACGGTGGTTCCTACATAATGCCACGTCAATCCCAGAGACAACAAGTTGGTGGAATAGATTCAACCCTGTCAACTACAAGTTCGTGACAACCTTCCATAGACCAAGCAACTCAACTTATCCAACAAGGCACGCAACTCACCAAGTTTTAGATTCATAAAATGATTTTCCCTTTCCCCCGGGCACTCAACGCAATGGATACCATCGCTTCCTAAGGAGGGAGGATTTATCTAGCTCGATATTGGTGGCCACCTCCCTGTTCCAAATTCCAACTGGCTCATCTGGATAGTTTTCAGTTCAACACATTTCTCTGTAATGGGGACATTTCTTTGTAATTGTGGGTTCTGCACTCATGGGGTTGTCCTAAATCCCTAAACAACATTTGGGTGGATATTAGTGGAAAACCACCTATTCCAATTGACTTATTTTGGAAATTTTCATGTCAATACATCTTTATGTACTTCCAGTTCTGTTTTGGGGCTCTAAACAATATTTTCTTGGCTTTCCATAGTCAAACTATATGCAGAGTTAGATTTTTGAAAGAATAATGCATAGCTCTCAAAAACACCTTTCCAATGGGCTATCACACGCCTAAAATAGAGATCATATGCAAACGTTATGACCCCATAAAGTTAATGTACTAACTTACCCCAATGGGGCCCACATGTCTTTTGGCACTTCATTTCCTAGGGTTAGGTTTTTGGATGTCTAGGGTTTTGGAATTCATATTTATCATAAAAAGGACTTCATAGCCTCATTGTAATCATCTTCCTATGAATGAGAATAGCCATCACATGTCTTCTCAGAGATAAAGTTGCCACCATTATAACGAGTCTTTCACTCTGTATTTTTACAGTCTTTGTACATTTCTTTGATTAATAGAAATCATGTATTGTTATATTTATATGTTTCTTGAAATTTTTATTTGTATTTCATTGTAAAATATCCACTTTCATTTCATTCTGAAAATAATCTAGATCAATGGTATCTGAGCAGGATTCTCTTAATCGTTTTTCGGTGCATTCCCCTGATGAGGTCCAAGTATAGAAATATGGGTCTCGAGCTTGTATCTATTGAGGAAAATCTCTATCACACGCCCAAGAAACCCTCTATGGAAGAAGAAAATAAAAACAACTGAGCAACAGATTCTATTAACTTGTTGCTTGAGAAATATCTCGCACGATAGAGGGACGAAATGATGGAGAAATTTTCCCAAATCCTTCAATGCTTTCCAATAGGAACATGAACATCTTCATCGAGTGGCCACTTTGGAGGAACCTCTCCTTTCAAGGTACAAGTTAATTTTGATATTCGCATATTTGAAGGTCCGATATATGCGCATGGCTTAGAAAAATAACAATTTTTCCGACAGGGAAAAGATCACCTTTGCACTCATCAAGTATCTCCCCCATGTCAAAAATTGGTGGGAAACATACTGGGAGAAAAGTTCCACAGAGGAATCTGGAATATATGGGGCCTATTCCACTTGGGATTTGTTTTTGGATGATGCAGTCAATGAACAATACTACCCTGTTGATAACTATGAAGACCAGTACATGATATGGACCACACTGTGATAAGAGAAGATCCAAACAATGTTGGAGTTCACAAATACTTTCCATACCTTGCACAACAAGATGGGTATTAAATGCTTTGAGCGACATCTGGTTCTGAAATACCCTGGGGCTCTGCATAGGTACATCCAACCCAAAATGGATATCCTAAACATCTCATCATTGGGAGTTTCCTATCGATATGATGTCAAAATCGAGCATAAATTTAGGAACCATAAAAATGGGAGTTCGGGTCTACAAATACGCAAAAACCAAATCATGGTAAAGACGAACCTAACTAATAACCTCCAGACAACCATTCCAAGACATAGGACAAGAAGGGTAAAGGAAAGATGAAGAATGACACTGGGAAGTGGTGTGAATTCCACAAAATCCCCTGACACAATACCAATGAATGTCACTTGAAACAGTCATTAGTGGCCAAGGTAAAATTAAAGCAGTTGAACCTTGATATGGAATCTAATCCATAAAATATTGAAAACAGACATATCATTGACGCAGAACCCATTGCTACTGTCGAGAGTGGAAAAATTCAAACAGAAAAACCAATAGATCCTGAAGAGGGGGAGTGTCTCTTCCTTTCACAGATGTGGGTGAAGGGGACCTCGTAAGATTTTATTGTTGATAAAAACAGCCAGAAGAACCTCATCTCAGTTGAGGTTTTCAAATAGTTGGGGTTGTCAACAACACCACACCCACAACCATAAAACTTCGGGTGGCTTCACCATAGGCAAGATATCTGTGTCAGCCAGTAGTGTCACCTTCCCTATGGAATCCAACTCTTCAAGGATGAGGTAGTGTGTGATGTTTCTCTTCTTGATGTCTGTGATGTTGTTTTGGGCCAACCATATATGTGGAAATTGTTAACACATAGGATTGTTCAGGTTAAAAAATTCACCTTGGTTTTTTCTTTTGAGTCATAAGGTTTATAGGACATAGGTGTTGAGTCTTTAGGCTGTAATCATAAAGTTAGATTTAGTTTCAAAATGAATAAGGCTATGTATAGCCTTGGTCTAAAGTTTGAGTTATGTGATTGTTATCATGACAGGTAAGAAGCCCCATGAGTCATACTTTTGGTTTTTTACATCATTACTGTGATATGTCACCTCTTAGTTGTATAAAAGGTTCTATTTGTCATTATCCATCTATTTAAATGTCAAGTTAAATACATTTGTATGTTCTTCCAACTCACTAGTAGAGTTCACAACGTACTCAAGTGCTCCATTCATTCATTTCCATCATTACCATTTTGTCATGCTAAGGGATTTCATTATTTTCAGAGCCTATTTTTAACAAATTTTCAGGGATCAGGTCTTTGGAAATCCTAATAGTCTCCTCGAAGCATTCAAATCTTGTTTGAATCAAGTGTTGCAAACTGGTGACAGGCACTACAAACCTCGCTACAAACTTCATTGCAAACTGGATGAAGGAGAGAGTTGGAGGTTGGACATCTTGCAGACACCCCTGTGCTAATTCAAAGATGTCATTATCAAGCCTAGATACACCTGGTACTCCATGAGATTGTTCATCATGTTTAAGGGTTGAGAAATGGGTTTTGGTTGGTTTTCATATTGGCGCTGTGAAATGTGTTGCAAACACTCTGTTCTATGACTGCTAAAACTTTCATCTTTTGCATCCTTTCAAATTCATCCTTAAACGATTATATATCAAGATAATGGATTCTTTCAACATTTCTTGACTCCTGACATAATTTTTGAGGTGTTGAATCTTTTAAAAAATAAAACATGCTACTACAGAAAATTTCGCAGCGTCGGTGTTGTGAACTAGTAATTTTGACCAGTTGACTTCCAGGATGATTTCCAGGTGAACCAGGATGAATTTTAAAAATTGAAAGGAGGTTATTGTAAAGAACGGACCCAAGATGAAAATCAACCTTTTTTATTTTTTCCATAGGTGTCATGTATTGGGATATTTGAAGGAATCTTTGAGCCCTATTTTTCATTTTTCATGATTTCATGCTTGAGACATGTTTTTGAGACACGTATTCCGACAAGATGGAGATGAATTTCAACAAAAAGAGAGAGGTTTTTCTTTAGAATGATCTTATATCGAAAAATTTTTCTCATATTTTACACAGATAATATGGTTTGAGAATTACAGGTGGTGTTTTGAAGCCTATTTTTTAGAATTTTGCCACCTGGAAAGCAAGAAATCAGTTAAAATGTGTCATTTTCTATTTGTAACTATTTCTATTTTGGGAAAGGGGTTGGAGTTCAAAATTGTGAGTTGGAATGGACCTATAGTGCTATATATTTCATTGTACAAGAGGTAGGAGGGTTCAATCTGGAAGACTTGAGAAGACTTGTATAGCTTGAGGTCTGAAAGATTGTATTTCTGGACTTTTGACCCTTCAGTGAATGAAATCAATTTTTTCCTTCCATTCTTGTCTATTATTTTGTCTATTTGTGTTATGAGTGACTGATTCACTTTGTTTCTATTTCATTTAATGATTGGATGAATCCATCATTCTTTGCATTAATGGTATAGGTTTACAAATACACCATTCCTTATTTTAATTTGGTTGTCATATGATACCTGGCGCATTAATGATTGAAACATATTATAGTAGTCTTTTTTTTCATGTCCATTTATCCTATTGAGCATTTGATTAGTTAATTTGAAGCCAATTTTTCTATAGTATGTTCTTTATGTCACATGAGTGCAAGTTTTGACAATCATTTAGTTTGTTCCACCATTTGTGATTTCTACTCATTAAAACCATATTTGTATGTTACCAAGCTCACCTGATCTACAGTCCAGGGTGACTCTTGGAGAGCTAACAAATGGCATCATTGTCAGGGAATGAAGCGTGAAGAAAGCTTCCCTGGGAGAAAAACATAGATCCAGATATTGATGGTAGACAAGATAGGGACACATAAATTGACTGTAATCATCTACCTGATGACTCCACATTCAAGGACTCTACTGGAGGAAGGATCCTGCTGACCGAAAGATGACCACATGGAAGGGGAAAAATAGGTATTATTTCATGAATCTTGTCCATGAATTCTTGTTTTTATTTATTAGTTTATTTCTATCTTTCTGTTTATGTATAAAGAGGATTATCATATCTTTTATCTATTCGTATGATCATAATTCTTCTTTTATATATGCATCCTTGGAAGAAGAAAATCTGCTTATGACTTGTGTTGTAGACGTTGATCTTGTCTTCTCACCTGATCCTATTTAGAAAGATGATGTATGTATTCAATTCCTTCCTGAATCTGATCAAACTTTTAACCATGAGGATGATGAAACCAATTTATCTCCTTGTTAGATCTTATTAACTTCTTCTATTACTCCTGAGCCTTGCATTTAGTTTGTTAAATGTCATTTTCATCCCACTGTTGTCCAAACTATAATCATAGACAAAATGTTTAATCCTTTAAGGATTCCATCTTATCTTCATCCTTTCCCTCTTGACTTCTTCAAGTATCTTCCCCGGTTTTCTGGAGAGGATTATCTTACAGCTGAGAGGCATTTGGGAGCCTTTGAGAGCTTTGTTGATCAGTTTGAGATAGTACATGAAGATGTTACAATGAGGTTTTTCTTCAAATATTTGTTTGGATATGATGTTGTGTGGTTTAAAGGTTTGTTAATCGATTCATTTGGCTCTTGGATCGAGCTATGCAATGCCTTTTTAAAGTGTTGGGGTGAGAACAAGTCCCTTGATCAATACTTGGTTGATTTTAATGCTTTGAGAAGAGGGGAAGAAGAAGCTTTGGCTATCTTAAACATGAGGATTTATAGTGTTTATCATAGCATGCCATTGGAAATTCGACCTTCTGATACTTCTTCCATAGTGTACTATCTAAGGGATCATCATCCAGATCTTGTCTTTCTCTTGAGAGAAAGGAAATCTTCATATTTAAGACGTTTGTTTCAGGATGTTGAATAATTCGACGTGAAATATCCTATATCCTATTTACATGCAATTCTTTGCTATTTTCAGGGAACAATTACTATTTCCATATATTTCCCCTTTGGACATAAATCTACTGTGTAATTTCATAAAATTTGTTTCTTACCAAATCCTAATGAAATTTAATTATTCACAATGTGTGATTCTATATTTCATTTTATTTCCAATGAAGAACTTGCAATTTAACTTATCATTCTTTTCTTATTATTTATTTTGGAATACTTCTCCTTTCTCCAATATTTGAGTTATTTTCGTAAGGCCCAAACATAGATCTCATATCTTCTAAATTTTCTAGTATAAAAACTTCAAGAAGACTTAAAATAAACATTCTTATGTAGAAATCAAACCTCTTTCCTTTTTAGATGTTCTGTACATATATTTTAATTGTTCATTCATCACTACTAATACACGAAATATGTTGTAAACACTCAATAAACCACAACATTTA
>JASDQU010102821.1:20045-31050 GCA_032191745.1 Picea mariana
ATGGGCACAATCAAAGGCCCAAGGGCGCATGCACTCACTGTGCATGATGGCATCCAAAAATATCATAAATATAAATATAAAGATAAACGGAAAGCTCATTCACATCCGAAGAAGGAAGGGTACACAAAACCCTTCACCGATGCCTCCAGATCCAAAGGAGAAAAGGGAAGAAAAGGGGGAAAATGCACATACTGTCACAAAGGATTCCATTCGGAATCCGCATGCATGAAAAAAAAACCAGATATGATGTCTCAAATACTTTCGAAAAATAGCCTTGGAGATCTCATCCCCGAGGGTTCCAAGAAGAAGAAGCCAAAAGATACGAATTCCAAGAAAGGCAATTCTATCCATGCCTTGATTGCCATCAACTCCTCTCTCGATGCTTGGATCATTGATTTAGAAGCATCACATCACATGGATGCCTCAAAAGTAGTATATTATTCATTGGATGCATGAAAAAGTCCTCCTATTCTGATGGGAGACAACTCTTCTATCAAAGTCACCACCAAAGGAAGGATTGAACTCACCAACAAAAGCTTCGAGAATGTGTTGCACATTCCCATGATTTCTGTCAACCTTCTCTCCGTGTATTAGATGATGAATTTCGGCATCGGAAAAAAATTCATTCACACCAAATTCCGTGGACATCTACGACATGAAAACCAACTCCAGGATTGCTACCGGTGAGGTAAATCATCAATCTAGATTGTATACATTTTCTGAATTCATTGAATTTGATTCTGCTTTACTGCTTACTCATGCTGATGAAAGTAGTAGGATATGGCATGAAAGGTTTGGACATTTGAATTTCAGATACATGCAACAACTTACAAAGAAAAGATTGGTTGATGGTCTACCAGACATCCATTTCTCCAAGGGAATGTGTGAGGGATGTGTTCTCGGGAAGAACCCTCAAAAGAAATTCGACAAGGGAAAGTCTCAGAGAGCCTTCGCACCTTTAGATCTGATCCATAGTGACCTCATGGGTCCTTTTCCGCATCCATCAATCAACAAAGTGAGGTTTGTTCTCATTTTTTTGACGATTTCTCACGTTTTACATGCTTTCTCAGGAAAAAATCTGAGGTCTTTCAACACCTTAAAGATTTCAAAGCCCTGGTTGAGACACAGTCCGGAAAGAAGATAAAATTCCTCCGAACTGATAATGGGGGAGAGTATGTAAATCATGAGATCCATAATCTTTTCCATGAGGTAGGGATTCATTTGCAACACACAGTTCCCTATACTCCGCAACAAAACGAAGTTGCTGAGTGGAAAAACCGATCTCTAAAGGAGATGGAATCTTGCATGCTCTATGCAAAGTCACTACCATAGAGACTATGGGTCAAAGCACTTAACTGTGAAACATACATCCAAAACATATCTCCCAATAGATCTATCAAGAACCCCTTATGAGGCTTGGAGTGGCCTCGAACCATAAGTGACCCACTTTCGCATTTTCTGTTCACGTGCATGGGCTAGGATTCTATTTGAAAAGAGGAAGGCACTTGATCCACATAGAACTGAGTGCATTTTTGTTGGATACCCCAACAGTGTGAAGGGATATTAGCTTATTGATCTTTCCTCAGACCAACTCATCATTGAGCATAGTTTCCATTTCTAGGAAAGTGTCTTGCATGTACCTCAGCAACTGACACCTTCAATCTTCCACGTGTCCGAGATGATGAGCATGCACATGCCGAATATTCTTCAGACGAGAGTTTTGATTCAGATGACTCAGATGATTCATATTCAGAGTCAGTACAGTCAGATGCAAAGTCAGAGCATCTAGATGTAGTTGCAGATCCAGAGCAAAGGCCCAAGTGGGTCCAGAATACTCTTCAGGATGTAACGGATTTCGTTGGTGATCCAGGCGATACTAGGAGGACTCAATCTGATTTTGAGGAGCCTCCTGTTGCACTCACTGCCACTGAACCATTTCCTTCTAGGCATCTTTTCTTGGTTCAGTCTTCAGATCCACAGTCTTATGGGGAGGCTGCTCGAAATCCCTTTTGGGAATCTTCATGCAGGAGGATTACAAATCCCTCATCAAGAACCAGACTTGGGATCTGGTTCCCCTTCCTTCTGGGAGGAAAATTTTCAGATGCAGATGGGTCTACAGGACCAAGAGCATAGCGGATGGACAGATCAACAGATACAAAGCTAGGCTTGTCACCAAAGGCTTTCAGCAGGTTGATGGTATTGACTATGATGAGACCTTCACTCCAGTAGCGAAGATGGATTCCATACGATTGGCACTTGCCATTGCAGAAGCCAAGGGATGGGAAGTCCATCAGAAGGACTTGAAGAATGCATTTCTTCATGGTGATATCTATGAGGATATATACATGGATCATCCCTAGGGATTTATGTAGGACTCATATTTGGTCTGTCGAATGAAGAAGTCACTTTATGGCCTCAAGCAGGCTCCGAGGGAATGGTATGCCAAGATGGATTCCTACCTGTTGTCACAGAACTTTGTACGTTGTAAATCAGACCCGAATGTCTACATGCTTAGGACGACTGATTCACTTCTACTTTTAGTTCTGTATGTCGATGATTCGCTGATCACCAGGTGCTCGACTTCAGCGATTGCTGCAATCAAGAGAATTCTACATGAAAGGATTTTTATGGCAGACATGGGTCCGCTACACTTCTTCCTTGGACTCGAGATCAGTCAGAATGCATCAGGCATCAAACTCTCTCAGGCCAAGTATGCACGGGATCTCCTTGAGAGATTTCACATGATAGACTTCAAGTCTGCTCCGACTCCTTTCCTATCATGAGTCAAACTTGAGGATGGCAGGGAGACTCCACTAGTTGACAGCACAATGTACAGAAAACTAGTGGGGAGCTTGTTGTATCTCACACACTCTAGACCAGACCTCTCATATGAAGTTGGCACAGTTTCCAGGTTCATGCAGGAGCTACATGAGCTACATTGGAAAGCTGCAAAGCATATCCTTCGATACGTACAGGGTACCATCACCTTTGGGATTCATTATGCAGAAAACTCTACATTAGATATCATCAAGTTTACTGATTCCGACTAGGTTGGCGATAGCACTGATCGCAAGTCCACATTTGGTTACTCACTTAGTATTGGTTATGGGCCTATATGTTGGTCGAGAAAGAAGCAAGTTGCCATTTCTCTATGTTCAACCGAGGCAGAGTATAGAGGGGTAATTAACATAACCATTCAGGATATGTGGCTACAACATTTTCTCACTGAGTTGGGCATTTGGTTTCATCGATCGATCGTCATCTGGTGTGACAACCAGAGCACTCTAAAGTTCTGCAGAGATCCATTTCAGAGGCAACGGATGAAGCACATCAAGATCCACATGCACTACATCTGAGACTTAGTACATGATGGGATCGTCGACTTACAATTTTTTCATTCAACAGAATAGATGACAAACATCTTCACCAAGACCTTCATTGAGCAGAAGTTCCATTCTTTGTGAAGTCGTCTTGGAGTGAAGGACACAGTTGCCTAGCAACTATAGTTCTTCTTTTTATATACATTTTACCTTGAGCGGGGGGGGGTTCCCATGAGGTTTTCCCTCTTTCCTCACTTTATTTCAGTGTATCTTTTGTATTTGGGTACCTAACATGGCCTCGTTGTCGGGACCCATTCTTTATTTTCACCATAGTGATATTCATGGGGGGTGTTGGAGTTACTTCACACACACCTATGATTTCTTTTTCCTAAGTTTTTTCCTTATTTATTAGTCATAATTAGTCATTATCCAGACTCCTATATTTTAGGGGAGAATATTCTCTTTCAGTTGACACTTCAGTTTGACTAGTTGAGTTGAGTTTAAATGCTGCATTGGTTTTTTCACCATGCAACAATGGGATCATCACCATGCTAATTCGACCTTTCCTTGGTATCATCACCAGACTGGCGCATTACCCTTGATTCCCTAAGTTAACTCCTCACTACTCTTTGTTCAGTCAGTTAACTGAATACTAGTTGACTATTTAACTTAACTAGGTGGCAGTTCACTCCTGTAACTGCCTGAGAGACTAGACTAGGTGGAAGTTCACTCCTGTAACTGTTGGTGTGTGTCCAGATCACTCTAGACCACCACTATGGTGCATTGGTTCACCTCCATTGTGCATTCATTGAGATATACAGAGTATATCATGTGTAAATTATTCATTATTCACAACGGTTAATGAGAATTCTTTCATTCTTTCTCTCCTTCTTCTTCTTTCTCCAATTCTCTCTGCAAATGTGTGTATTATTGTTTAGCTAGATATATTATGTACAGGTTCAACACATTTACATCCTTCATGTCCATTGTATATTTAGCATTGCTACCTTGGAAGAAACAGGTTGGTTGGACAGGAAGATGGATTCTTCTATTCAATAGCAGAGGGTTCTGTTGTACAATCTTCGAAAAGGTATACCAATTATGCTAGTAAATTAAATATACAAAGAAAGTGGGGGCATATAATATTAGACTAGAAAACGATGATTTGGCAGTAATGGGCCTTTGTTCCCTCCCCATTTCTACTTTTTCCATTTTCTATTATCTATTTTTCTTTCTAATTGCTCTGCTTAGTCATTTTTCCGAAAATGCCTTGGTGWGCGRGTTGGTGGACTCATGGGTTCACATTTATGGTCACGCCTCTACCTTATTCCATAATTACCCACTTTGTCGATTGCAGGTGTCGGGATGGCTATTTCAAGATTGTGACCCTGGCTTCCGAGGTTCCCCGATATATAGATTGGTTGTCATGCCCTGCCATCACGCCCTATTTATTGTTACACATTTTTCCAGTTAAACAATCCGAGGCATACAATTTGACCCTCGAGTCCTCATGTTTCTTGAGTATCCCTTGACACCCTATTTCGTATTCCATCTCTTTCCACCTTACATGTGACATTAAGAACTATTATGGACAATATACAATGCATATGCTTGTTTAGTCCTTCTGATGTTCATCTTCAAATGCTTGCATCAAAAAATGTTGGACTAGTGACATGGCCATGAGCATTCAGTCATCCCAGACATTAGCAGACTGACAAGGCCAAAGGTAAAGATGCATACATTCTATTCCTAGTATGTTTACCAAACAAATATCCTCAGTTATTTATTCATCTATGGCATGGTGAATATGTTGATGTCATTTGCAATACATGCTTTGTAGTTCACAAGAAGTATCAACAAGTACAAGCGAGACACTGAACATAGCTCAGGTTCCATATACTAAGAGGTGTGGTTGAAAAAATCTAGCTCCATAGTTCATCGAAGTTGTGCGTGTACTTGTAAATTTATGCCAGGAAAAAAAGAAAACAAAAAAATAATGCACACTACCATTCACTTTACTTTTCCTGTTCAAAAATTTTCACCAGGTCTAAACTTGTAACACCCAAAGTACTATCAATAGAGGGCTTGAATAGCCGCCAAAATGAACAAGTGTTCATCGGGGAAATAATGTTCGTCTATAGCACCTACTTGGACAAGGCAACCAAAACTAGATCCATTATGTGTGCTGACATGACAGACAAGAAGGCCATGATGACAGTCACACTGACTATTCCTACACAACTTGTCCAGAAACATGCAAAAAATATATTGCCAGGTAATGGGATATCAATTACAAATTTTAATATATTTCCCAAAACAATATATGACCGTGGTGATTGTGATCGGATTATTTCTCTCAATGAAACAAGTATTGTGGAAAAAATTCCGTCTATTTGTTCAGAATATCATTTTGTCCCGGACGCAACTATCAACCAACTTACATAGAGCAATGAAATTTACCTAATCGGGACCATTGGCGTAGCTGTCAGATCGCGAGAAAACTTGGCATGCAACACATTCTCCATATAAAATATGGAGATTCAGACAATGACAAGGCAATGGTACCGTTCTCCATATCCAGTTTTGTCCTTTACTTTTGCATGTGCATGTGTCTCAGTTAAGTTATAGAAATATTGCACTATTCCATGTTGCAGTTGCAATTGTTTGATACCTATTCAAATTTGTTTTCATGAATGGAACAACAATTGCATAAAGGGAAATTTCCACTTATGCTCTTCAAAAATATAACAAAGAAAAGGGATGTTAGAGAAAGGATCTTTCACACAACCCAAGGAACATTTGTAACAGAGTTGTGAGCAGACATAGTATAGGATCTGAAGAAACTAACTAGCTCTACAACTGTTGTGCGTATACATCTACAGATTTATCCTCACTTTGCTCATACAAATATCCTTCACCAAATTTCTACGGTTTTTTTTTTTATTTTTTATNCGGGGGCAGTTGTATATTATATTGTTTGGTGTATTAATTCCTATGCTCACATTTCTAGGTTGAAGTTGTTTTGGTTGCATGGAATGCGTACTCAACCCCCTTTGAGCCTATATGTGCAAAATGAAACTCTCTTGCTTATGATTCCACTTTGATAAGTGATGATATGATTGATTCTCTGTGATGTAGTGAAAAATTTCCATACATATATGGACATTGCATCAATGCTTCCATCCGAACCGTGGGCAACACAATCATGCATTGTATAATTAGGAAGCCTCTGTTACAAGATAAGCTTCCTAGGTTATCAAAATTGTTGTACGAAGCATACCTACAGAAAAAGGGAAGCAATGTCTACATGTTGCGCGACTTTCAGATACAGAGCAAATTTACCTTAAATGAGGATAATGCAATATTGCATATCGCCTAAAGAAAAAGAAAAAAAAAATCATATCAAGCTTTGGCAGGTAACGAAAATATCTCGTGTGTCTCTGTAATATTTCTTCAACACCCAAATGAATGTTCGTTGGACTCGAGTACTTGAGAATCTAATTACAAATGCAATCGATGTTGTTATTTTGATGTTTTCTTGCATCTCCCAGTAAGAATTTTGCAAGGTGTCTCTGCAATATTTCTTCAACACCCAGATGAATGTTCGTCAGACTGGAGTACTTGAGAATCTAATTAGAAATACAATCGATGTTGTTATTTTGATGTTTTCTTACATCTCCTAGTGAGGATTTTTCATATTTTTTTCGGTGTGCAAATAAATAAATAAAAACATGGTGGTTGGTTGTGGCTTTGATGGAGGAGCCTGTACGTTTTTTGGGTGCCCAAGTTGGACAATTGTTTTTCAACTATTTAATAAGATATTTAACATCCTTTTATAATTTTATGTAATTAAATTGTACAATATCAATATTTAATATTAATATTTTAATATTTGGAGATAATGTTTTTAGATAATGTTAGATAGTTGATAGGGATCACCATCAGTAAAMAATTGAAATCTTGAGCCYGCCAACCCTAGATTTYRTCTGTCAATTTTTATATCRTGGAACTCTGAGTGTTGTTTGGAGGACACRGAACAATAKAAGTGCAATTTTGAGCCARCCAGCCCGCAAGTCCGCCTGTCAATTTGTATATCACGGAAATATGGGTGTTGTTTGTAGGACACRGAACTATAGAAGACATGCTTTTCCCTTTAATATAACCTCTGTGATGCAAATGTAGTATGTGGCTCGTTTTAGCACTTTTCCTTGATTGATGAACTTGGTAAAATTAATCTTCTGGAATATTTTGAAATAAACGAATATATAATGTGCAAAGTCCAATGGAGCTATCATATCAACAAGAGGCCCTTAAAATTCAAATTCATCGTCGTTATACTTGCGGTGATAGAATTTAAAAAAGCTTTGTTTTGTTTACTTCATTTTTTTTAAAATAAGAGATTTAACATCCTTTAATAATTTTGTGTAATTAAATTGTACAATATCGATATTTAATATTAATAATTTAGTATTTGGAAATAATGTTTTTAGATAATGTTAGATAGTTGATAGGGATCAACATACGTAAACAATCGCAATCTTGAGCCCGCCAGCCCTGGAGTCTGTCTATCAATTTGTATATCGCGAAACTCCGAGTGTTGTTTGGAGGACACAGAACAATAGAAGTGCAATGTTGAGCCAGCCAACCCACAAGTCCGCCTGTCAATTTGTATATCATGGAACTCTGGGTGCTATTTGTAGGACATAGAACAATAAAGGCCCAATTTTGAGCCTGCCAGCCTGAGAACCCGCGATCCAAAAAGTGGCTAAGTATGGAATGAGGGATCCGTACATGCTCTATAAAATCTCATGTCCATACTTTATAAAAGTACATATTTAGTATGTATAATTATTTATTAAAATCATGGACTACCATAAATTTTCTTGTATCTTTTCGAGGCTTCTCTTATACAAGCAGATCCTAGAAACTATAAGCATGTCTCGCTGTATCTATTCCTTGATTGAAGAACCTGTTCACATGTTTAATGCACTTCATAGTTATTGTTAAAACCATCAATGGGGTTTATTAAACCAATTCCCACTTCCAAAAATTGTCATCCCCTTTCTTTTTGCCCTCTGCTTTCCATTTCTGGTTACTTACTCATTTTTTGGAAAATTTCTAGGTGCGGAAGTTGGTGGATTCACGTCTTCAGATTTTCACTTACTTTTATATCACCAGCCCGACTGACCGCTTCCCCGTTTCATATTGTACAAAAGTTTTGGATTGCGGGTTTTTGAATAGGCGGGTTACCGGATAGGTGGGTTCAACATTGTGCTTCCATTGTTCCACCGCCTGCAAATAGCACTTAGACTTCCACGATCTACAAATCAACAAACAAATTCCCCTTTATCTCATTTTTTAGCACTTTTTCTTGATCGATGAACTTAGTAAAATTAATTCCCTAAAATAATTTGAAATAAAAGAATATATACTATGTGAAGTCTAATGGAATAATCATATGAACGAGAGGACATTAAAATTCAAATTCATCGTTGTTATACTTGCGATGAAGCTAACAGGACAAAAACTTTACTTAAACATCCCAAAATTGATTTTCTTGTAACTTTTTGATGCTTCTCTTATACAAACAGATCCTGGAAACTATACACATTGCTCGTTGTATATATTCCTTGATTGAAGAACCTGTTAACATGTTTAATGCACTTCATAGTTACTGTTAAGACCATCAATGGGGCTTTCTTACAGCAATTCCCACTTCTGAAAATTTCCATCCACTTTCTTTTTTCCCTCTACTTTCCCTTTCTGGTTACTTACTCGTTTTTTCTGAAAATGTCTAGGTGCGGGATTTGGTGGATTCACGTCTTAAAATTTCCATTGTTACTTTTATATCACTAGCCTGACCAACCGCTTCCCCGTTTCATATTGAACAAAATTTTTGAATTGCGGGTTCCCGGATAGGCAGGTTCAACATTGCGTCTCCATTGTTCTGTCGCCTGCAAACAACACCCGGACTTCCGTGATTTACAAATTTGCAAACAAATTCCCCTTCATCTCGGTTTCTTTTTCTTTATGTTTACTTGGTCCTTTTTCTGAATGTCTCATTCTTTTATATACAGCACCCGAAGTTCCACAATATACAAATTGCTTGCTCAACATTGTGCTTCCACTGTTCCCCTATGTACAAACAACACCCGAAAATCCGTGATATACAAATTGATGGCTGAAATCTGTCACTGACATACAATTTGACCATTGGCCCCTCACGTCTCCTAGGTATATCTTGTGACCCTTTTTTTGTAACCTGCCCGACTGATTTCCATACTTGGGAATTTCTTGGAATCTGTTTCGCGGGTTGGCGGGTGGACAAAATGTACAATGCTTGGTCACTCTTCGCCATCCATGCTACCTTCATACTTCTTTCTAGATATGTAATTATTAAGATTTAATGCTAGTAGTTCATCATGCAGGAACTGTTAAGATTGTCATTAATGTCTGGAAGGCCAGAGAAGATTTGTCATTAATACAAATTAAACCAATATTTGTGGAGAAGAGTGTTATCCTTTCCAAGTATTCATTTAAAACATGATTCAATCTCTTTCATGCGTCGATCGGTTGGTGCCTTTAAGAAATCTCTAATTCTTAATCGCTCTTCATCATCATCGCCACCTTTGCACTTTTTTCTAAATATGAAATTAGTAAGCTTTAATGGTAACAACTCATTACGCATGAACCTTGGAGATTGTCATTGATCATCAAAAGGCTCAAGGAGATCTTCCATTGATACACATTAAACCAATATTTGTGGAGGGTTATATTATCCCTCCCCAATTTTCATTTCAAACATCGTCTGGAGAAAACGGAAATTCTTGTTAACTTATGGAAACAGTTCTGTCCAGATACAGTAAACACCTTCGAGCATGATGGCCAGAGGTTCCAGTATTCCAAGGAATATTCTTACTACTCATGTCCCTCTACCCAAGAGCAAAAAAGGAGATGGTTCCTTGGTACACTGAGAGATATATTTCAAGACAAAGAATTCCAAGGCAACCCTGCCTGCTCAGACAACCTGGCCAGTTGCATTGATGGCCGACGCAGAGGTTGATGCCATGGATTCCGAGCCGAAAGAAAATGATCTGATGGACGATGATATGACAATGGATGATGGAAATGTAGAGATGGTTCCCACTCCTTTGCCCAAATTGAAATCAACCATAATGGCTGGAGCTTCCCAGCTCAACGATGGTGGTCCTGACAACACCAAAAGAAGGAGTTTCAGAAAAGAAATTGATGCTGAATGCAATAGCCACTTTGCAGCTCGAAAGTAGGAACTCCATAGGTCCAAATTAGTCTATTTTGGGTGGAAGTATTTCACTATAAGGAAATGATCCTTTGATGCTCCCAGAGATATATTTCAAGCCAATAAAATATTCAATTGCGGGACCACTATCCTGTTCTTTGGATATACAATCAACATCTTAGGGAATAAGGACCAAAACTCCCACTAGTGCAAGGAATATTCCTACTAGTCATCTCCTTCCACCTAGAATGGATTAATTTGGGCCTCTGCAACCTGTGTCCTTGAAGTTTTCGACTATGGAGAGGCAATTTCTTGGTGTGTCCTAACTTTAATTTAAGGGCTATTCCATTTTCCCTACAACGTTTTTCGTCTTCTTCCTCACGGGAAGCTTATGAGAACTATCAATTTTACCACGGGATGATTCATC
>JASDQU010102821.1:60647-79691 GCA_032191745.1 Picea mariana
AGGAAAACCTTTGTATATCAACTCTAGTTTGGAACCAGAACAAAAGACACAAGTGATTGAAATGCTCCAAAGACAATTTGATACCTTTGCATGGGATTATGCAGACATGAAAGGCATTCACCTTGACACATGCACACATCACATCTACACTAATGACTAAATAATACCAATTAGATAGCCTTAGCGAAGGATGAATCCATCCCTTAAAGATATTGTAAAAGAGGAATTGAAAAAACTCCTTCGAGCCAATCTCATATACCCCATTTCAGATAGTTAATGGGTATCTCCACTTGTCATAGTTTGTTAAGGTCCTAACCCTCACATAGGTATATCAATTTATTTGGATGTAATAAAGGTCAATATTAATAAGGCCTTTCAATAAAATAGAATAAGGCAGATGTAAGAATACCTAATAGAAGCTTCCGCTTCTAGAAGGATCTTCCTCTAGATGCTTCTCTCAATAGACATATTTAGTATAAATAAGGGTCGAGGGTATGAAAACCCTAGATTGAATATTATTGTAATAGATCATTGCTCGACTAAAGGTTGCCCCCTTGAAGAGGCCTATGAACATTGCTTTCTGAATCAAATTGCTATTTCAATTGTTGTTCTCATATTATTTCTATGTTATTGTGGAGATTATGCTGGTTATATTACTACTATTCTGCCATTTCTAGCATTTTATTTATGTTCTGCTTATTTATGATATCTGGTATCTTGCAAGTGGTATCAGAGCACTTTCCTTGGCAGAAAATTGTGGGTATTTTTTTTTTTAGGGTAGAGACATATTCCGACGTCTTTAAGCCACAAAGATCTGTCGTTACGTGCATAAACCCATGGTTGAGGGATTCATACATGCAGGAAATACAAGTGGTTCTTAAGCACACATCTATTGGCCTCCCTTGTAACCCCTATTGGTACCCCTTCGAGTAGTAGCACATCAGACAACACTTGTGTACGGATCGGCCTAGATTTCCTGAAGCCCTCTTTAGATAAACCTATCGATTGCTGGACTGCAATAGTGTCACCGAGAACAGCACTCGGGAAGATACTCTCTAGTACCTGGGTAGTCGGGTAGTATGGCTACGTGTATGGTCTATCCTCCTTAGTTAGTTCCCTGAGATATTGGGCTGAGTACTACTGTTGGGCCCCGCACATATATCAGAGAGCTATAGCACAGGGCAAACCCTTGTCTGTAGAACCCTTGAATACCTAACCCTTGGGGAACATAAACAAAAACATAAACNGGCCTAGATTTCCTGAAGCCCTCTTTAGATAAACCTATCGATTGCTGGACTGCAATAGTGTCACCGAGAACAGCACTCGGGAAGATACTCTCTAGTACCTGCGTAGTCGGGTAGTATGGCTACGTGTATGGTCTATCCTCCTTAGTTAGTTCCCTGAGATATTGGGCTGAGTACTACTGTTGGGCCCCGCACATATATCAGAGAGCTATAGCACAGGGCAAACCCTTGTCTGTAGAACCCTTGAATACCTAACCCTTGGGGAACATAAACATAAACATAAACAAATTAAATCAGCTAGATCTATTGTTGTACATCTGTGTTCGGGTTGCCAAGTAAATACGCAGTTCTTTCTAGCTACGAATTTGAGGATTTCAACACTGCAGCATTCTCCAGACCGAAGTATAACCCCGCAGCTGTAACAAAAAAAAAAAGTCTGGAAATTTTTTCACCATTATTTGAGACCTATTCCATTAGATTCATCTCTTCTCCCTTATCACATTCATCCATATCATTTTTTTGCAAACATTTTTGACCTCGCCTGCTCCCTTTGCAGTTCACCCATCCTCATGGCCCATACCCGTAGCCAAGAACTGGAGTCTTTCTTCAACACCTTGCAATATATTCTCCTTGAGACCCAACAAGAAGTGCAAAAACTCAGTGCTACTATTGCCTCCCATGATACATCCAT
This sequence comes from Picea mariana, assembly GCA_032191745.1. Classification (NCBI taxonomy): domain Eukaryota; kingdom Viridiplantae; phylum Streptophyta; class Pinopsida; order Pinales; family Pinaceae; genus Picea; species Picea mariana. The sequence continues at coordinate 62,583 of JASDQU010102821.1, forward strand.
AAATACCACCATAAATGCATCCGTGCAGTCTGCAATGGCGGAAGTCAAACAAGAACTGACCACCCAGCTTGAATATGTCTTTGCATCACTTTGCACCAAACTCAAGATCCCTACCGATGAACTTTTCCCGTCTCACATACAAAGACTAAAGGTGAAACTTCTTCCCATTCCCATACCTTTCAGCCCCATCACTTCCAACGGGACATACACCTTCCGCAGGTGGATGTAACAAAATTTGATGGCTTGGACCCCACTGGTTGGGTCACCCAAATGGAACATTACTTCTCTCTCTACAAAATTATAGATGACTTGGCCAAACTCAGGTATGGTGTTCTCCATCTAGATCAAGAATGCTGGCAATGGTGGAAATGGAGAAAAACTTCCCGTCAAGGGTATATTGCTTGGACCCAATTTGTGATTGAGCTTTATGAATGCTTTGACACTGACACCAACCATTTTGGCTGTCTAAAAAAATTGAAACAAACAGGAATATTAGAAGACTTCATAGCTTCATTTGAGCGCCTGGATTTTCGAAAAGAGGGCATCACTGATGCTTTCTTTCGAGAGTGTTTTATCAGTGGCCTCAAGGAGGAGATTCGGGACCATGTCCTCATGGCTCGACCTGTGACTTGGGTGGAGGCTACTAAAAAAGCTAAAGAAGAGAAAAAAATTATTTCCTCTCAAAATCGTAAGCCTTCCTTTATCCCCCGCCCCAAACCAGTAAACCCCACTACTCCCTCCGCCCCACTAAAGATCCAAAAATTAACTAGGGCTGAAATGGCTGAATGCCAACTCAAAGGTCTTTGTTATAATTGTGATGACAAATATTTCCCAGGCCACAAATGTAAGGAACAAAATATTTTTATGGCCATCTCTGAGGATATTCTAGAAGAAGATGTTGAAACTCCCCTTGTGCACGAGTCACCAGAAATCACTGACATAAACCCTCCCTCTGACCCTCCCTAAGTGGAACTGATCATTTCCCTCAATGCTCTCACTATCTTCTCTACTCCCCAAACCCTCAAGTTAATCGGTTACCTTAAGCACCAAAAGGTCATCATTCTGGTTGATAGTGGAAATACCCACAATTTTATTCATCGCCGCATTGCCCAAGAAACCCATTGCTACATCCATGCTATCAACAATTTCCAAATCATGATTGCCAATGGTGGTTCTATGAAATGTGGTGGGTGCTGTGAAAATGTGCATCTCCAAATCTGTGACTACCACCTAAAATCCCATATGTTTACTATTGACATGGGTGGTTGCGACATTGTGTTGGGTGCAGACTGGCTAAGGACTTTGGGTCCCATTCTCATGGATTTTCATAACTTAACTATGCAATTCGACCAAGAAGGCCACCAATATAAATTCCAAGGCATCACTGCTGGTTCACCTAAGGTCATCAGTTCTCATTGCATGAAAACGCTGCTCAAAATAGGCCATTCTGGTGTCATTGCCCAACTCCACACCATACAAGCCACAGAGACACCCCCAGTGCCCCAAGACCTCTAAGCCCTCCTTTCTAAACATCAAATAGTATTTTCCACTCCCCAAGGACTCCCTCCTTCCCGCGGTGTTCATGATCATTCCATTCCCCTTATCCCAAGAAGCCTTCCCCCCAATATCCGTCCATATCGCCACCCCTTTGCACAAAAAAATGAGCCCTTACTCATTACTGTAGGCATCATCCATCCTAGTACGAGCCCTTACTCGTCTTCGATCATCATGGTACTAAAGAAAGAAGGTTCTTGGAGAATGTGTCCTAACTTCCGTGCTCTCAACAAACTGACCATCAAAGACAAATTTCCCATTCCTGTCATTGATGACCTCCTGGTTTAATTGAGTGGCGCCCAATTCTTTACCAAACTTGATCTTCACTCGGGCTATCACCAGATACGTATGAAAGAGGCTGACATTCCCAAGACAACTTTTCACACTCATGGGGGGCACTATGAGTTTTTGGTCATGCCCTTTGTCTTGTGTAACACCCCCTCCACCTTCCAAAGCCTCATGAACCATGTCTTCTTCCCTTTTCTCCATCATTTTGTCTTAGTTTTCTTTGATGATATCCTCATCTATAGAAAAACCTGGACAGACCATCTTACTCATGTGGATCAAGTTCTCCACCTACTCTCTCAGCACCAACTTTTCCTGAAATAGTCCAAATGTTCTTTTGGTGCCTCAGAAGTAGAATACTTGGGTCATATGGTGGGAAAGGATGGCGTCAGGGTGGAACTGAAAAAGATTGAAGCTATGCAAGACTGGTCGCACCCAAAGACTCTCAAAAGATTGCGTGGATTTTTGGGCCTAACAGGGTATTATCGCAAGTTTGTTAAGAACTTCGGAAATATTGCAGCACCTCTCATGGATCTCCTAAAAAAGAACTCTTTCACTTGGACTCCAGCCACTGCTCAAGCTTTTCAAACCTTGAAGACGACCATGTGCACCACTCCAGTTCTGGCCCTTCCCGATTTCACAAAGACCTTTGTGTTGGAATGTGATGCCTTCAGGAAAGGAATCGACACTGTCCTTATGCAAGAGGGTCGACCTTTGGCCTTCACCAGCAAACAATTGTCTGAAAGGAATCTTGGAAAACCCATTTATGAAAAGGAAATGTTGGCAATTCTACAAGCCATTGAGCTATGGCATCCTTATCTCTTGGGGCAATGCTTCCAAATTAAGACCGACCTTCAAAGCCTCAAGCACTTTCTGGAACAATGCATTTCCTCCCAGGAGAAACAAAAATGGGTGACTAATCTCTTTGGATATGATTATGAGATCATTTACAAGAAGGGAAAAGATAATGTCATGGCGGATGCACTATCCCAGAAATATGAAGACGAGGGATCCCTTTTTTCTCTTTCCTTCATTGTACCTGATTGGCTCCAAGCTGTGTGCCAAGAATGGCTTCAAGATCCCAAAAGTTCGCATCTGATCCAGCAACTACAGAACAAGGCTCCGGCTCCCCCAGGGTACTCCTGGCTCTAGGATGAGCTTCAATACAAAGGCTTCTTGTATTTAATAAAACAATCCAAGCTCAAATCCATGGTACTTTCTGAGCTTCATGCTACACCCACAATGGGGCACTCAGGCTTCACCAAAACATATGAATGGGTTAAACATTTTTTTTTTCTGGGATGGTATGAAACAGGACATCCGTAAGTTTGTCGTTGAATGTGAGGTGTGTCAATTAAACAAGGGAGAAACAGTCAAATCTCCGGGCACCCTCCAACCACTTCTGATTCCCCTTGCCATTTGAAAGGATATCTCTATGGACTTTATTACAGGCTTACCCAAATCGGGGAATAAATCAGTCATAATGGTGGTGGTGGATCGCATTTCCAAGTATGCTCATTTTTGCGCTCTTCACCACCCATTTACTACATCCACGGTGGCTCAAATTTTCATGGACCAGGTCTTCAATCTTCATGGCATGCCACACTCTATTGTTTCTGATCATGACCCAACTTTCACAAGCAATTTTTGGCAAGAACTATTTAAGCTACAAGGCACACAATTGCATCTCAACTTAGCTTATCATCCCTAGACGGATGGTCAAACGGACGTTGTAAACAAGTGTTTGGAAACATATCTGAGGTGCTTTGCCTCTGAAAAACAACACCAGTGGGCTCAATGGTTACCCCTAGACGAATGGTGGTACAACACTACATACCNTGGCTCAAATTTTCATGGACCAGGTCTTCAATCTTCATGGCATGCCACACTCTATTGTTTCTGATCATGACCCAACTTTCACAAGCAATTTTTGGCAAGAACTATTTAAGCTACAAGGCACACAATTACATCTCAACTTAGCTTATCATCCCTAGACGGATGGTCAAACGGACGTTGTAAACAAGTGTTTGGAAACATATCTGAGGTGCTTTGCCTCTGAAAAACAACACCAGTGGGCTCAATGGTTACCCCTAGACGAATGGTGGTACAACACTACATACCATACAGCCACTCACATGACTCTTTTTGAGACGGTTTATGGACAGAAGCCACCTTTAGTTCTCTCATACTTACCAGGTACCTCGAAGGTCTAGGAGGTTGACCAAACACTTATAGTCTGAGAGGATATCCTTCATACACTTAAATAGAACTTGGTCATGGCATAGAACCGAATGAAGCAGCAAGCAGATCAAGGTTGCTTTGAACGTCAATTTGTAGAAGGGGATCAGGTGTTTCTGAGACTGCAACCATATAAGAAAACTTCCCTCAAGGCCGAGAATTGTCAGAAGCTAGTGCCCAAATTTTATGGCCCTTACACAGTTCTCAAACATCTGGGACAAGTCACATATCAGTTAGCTCTACCCAGTCAGTCGAAGCTACATCCTATTTTTCATGTTTCATGCTTGAAGAAGGTGATTGGAACCAGGTGCCAAATTCAAACCAACCTTCCAGAGTTGGCTGAAGAAAGATCCATTTGGCTACAGCCAGAAGCAGTTTTAGACCAGCGTGAGTTTCACCTATGTCAGCAAACCATCAAGGAAGTGCTAGTACAATGGAAAGATATGACTCCAGCAGATGCCACTTGGGAACCAGCTACCATTCTGCAACAGTTTCCACATCTCAAGCCTTGAGGACAAGGCTATTTTTAAGGGGGTGAACATGTTAAGGTCCTAACCCACACATAGGTAGATCAATGTATTTGGATGTAATAAAGGTCAATATTAATAAGGCCTTTCAATAAAATAGAATAAGGTGGAAGTAAGAAGACCTAATAGAATCTTCCGCTTCTAGAAGGATCTTCCTCTAGATGCTTCTCTTAATAGACATATTTAGTATAAATAAGGGTAGAGGGTATGAAAACCCTATCTTTAATATTATTGTAACAGAGTGCTTCTCGACTGGAGGTTGCCCCCTTGAAGAGGCCTGTGAACATTGCTTTCTGAATCAAAGTGTTATTTCAATTGGTGTTCTCATATTATTTATGTTTTATTGTGGAGATTATGTTGGTTATATTACTGTTATTCTACCATTTCTAGAATTTTATTTCTGTTCTGCTTATTTATGATATCTGGTATCTTGCAAATTTCCCAAGAAAAATGGTAAGTGGAGGATATGTGTAGACTTCCGGGAGTTAAACAAATCCACCCATAGGGATTACTTTCCCTTACCATTTATTGATCAGGTATTGGATACCCTCTCCAGAAAGAAGTAATTTTCGTTCTTGGATGGGTTTAGTGGTTACAACCAGATACAAATAACACCTGAAGACTAGGAGAACACCACTTTCACCTACCCTTGGGGCACATATTCTTATAGGGTGCTCCCTTTCGGACTTTGCAATTCCCCAACCACTTTTCAAAGAGATGTCCTAGCCATTTTCTCTGACTTGACCAATGATTGTGTGGAAGTCTACATGGATGAATTTACAATCCATGGACAAGACTTCCAGGAAGCATTGAACAGTCTAGAAAAAGTCTTGATTGGGTGTAAGGAAGCAAAATTTTCCTTAAGTAATGAAAAATAAAAAATGATGCTCACTAAAGGTATTGTTTTGGGACATCACATTTTCAGTTCTGAAATGAGAGTTGATCCGGAAAATATTTATATCATCACACAAATCAGAATACCTTCCTCACAAAAGGAAATCCGTAGCTTTTTAGGACATGTTGGCTACTATAGAAGATTCATTCCGAATTTTACAAGCCTAGATACCCCTTTATTCAAATTATTATCTAAAGAAGTTGAATTTAAGTGGGATGATGAATGCCAAATATATTTCGAAATTCTAAAACAGAAATTATCAACTACCCTTGTGTTAAGAGGACCAAATTGGTCCCTTCCTTTTCATATATGTACTGATGCCTCAGACATAGCCCTTGGGGCAGTCCCTGGACAAAGATAAAATCAAATTCCCTATGCTATTTACTTCGTTAGTAAGAATTTGTCTCCAGTTGAAGTTAATTATACGATCACAGAAAAAGAATTTCTAGTTGTATTCCATGCTATCAATAAATTTAGATACTATATTACAGGATATCAAGCTTTTGTACACACTGATCATTTAGCCATCAAATTTTTAATGAACAAACCTGTAACAAATCATAGAGTTACACGATGGCTCTTATTATTAGAAGGGTTTAATATCAACATTATTGATAGACCTGGTAAAGATAATCTTGTCGCTGATTTCTTATCTAGAATGATTCATCTGGGAGATAATGCACCGGTAGAAGATAACTTTCCTGATGAAAATTTATTTTCTATTTCTACATTCACTCTGTGGTATTCAGATGTAGTTGATTATCTTGTGATAGGGAAGATGCCTCAGAAATTGTCTCCTAGAGAAAAAAAGAAAGTAATTCAACTAAGTGCAAATTACATGTGGCACGATGATTGCCTCTACAAAACAGGACCAGATTTGGTGATCAGGAGATGTGTAAAGGAAGATGAAATTCATGATATTTTACAAGCCTGCCATGATGGCCCTTCTGGAGGACACTTCGCAGACAAAAGGACCGCTTACAAAGTTCTGCAATCAGGTTACTATTGGCCCCATATTTTCAGAGATGCTAAAACCTATGTATCCAATTGTGATGAATGTCAACGAATGGGTAAGCCTATTGCACGAGACCAAATGCCACTTCAAGCCCAAGTAATTATTGAACCATTTCAGAAATGGGCATTAGATTTTGTAGGGCCCATTAACCTTGCATATAAAAAGAAAAAGTATATACTTGTATGCACTGACTATGTGACTAAATGGGTTGAAGCAAAATCTTTACCAGCTACAAGTGAATAATCAGTGGTAGATTTCCATTTTAATGATATATTTACTAGATTCGGTGTACCTCGAGAAATTGTGACTAGTCAAGGAACTCAATTTACCTCTCATCTAGTCAAAGCTGTTACAGAATAGTACCAAATCAAACACAGGAAATCTACACCCTATCATCCACAAGAAAATGGACAAGTAGAATCTACAAACAAAGTTATTGAGTCCATTCTTACCAAAACAATACAGTTTCACCATAAGGATTGGGTTGATAGATTATTAGAAGCCTTATGGGCTTATAGAATCACCTAGAGGAATACAACAGGACATACACCCTATGAGTTAGTATATGGGAAGCAGGTGCTTCTTCCCATAGAATTTCATATCAAAACCTTCAGGACTGCAGTACAAGTTGGCATGAACTTGGATGAAGCCCAACAACAAAGACTCTTGCAGCTTAATGAGTTGGATGAAACCAGGCAGGAAGCACTTCAAAGGACTACCCTCATTCAAGAACAGAGAACAAAATGGCATGACAAGTATCTCAAAAAGAAAAATGTTCAACAAGGAGATTGGGCCCTTTTGTATGACAACAGATTTAAGAACTTCAAAGGTAAGTTAGCCACCCATTGGATGGGAAATTACAAAATTGACACTGTCTACGATAATGGTTCAATCAGGATAAATACAATTGATGAACAACAGACACCACTGCTTGTGAATGGTCACCGATTGCGAGTTTACAACAAACCTCTGTCAAAAGAAGAATTCCCAACTTGTATACTACAGAATTCAGATATGCAGATGATCAGTAAGGAAGGAAACCCTCCTACTGATCCACATTGATTGATTGGTTTATTTGAAACTTTTTTTACATAGGTGTGGATAGAATTTTGTTAATAAGATGAAGGTAACAAGAGATTCTTACCCCCTTTTGTTTTACTTTCTCAATTTCTTTTCTTTTTCTGTAAATAAAATTCTATAATTTATTTGATCCTTCATGGACTTGCTAAACATCAGTTTGTAGGTATCAACAATATTATGTTCTGCTTCGGTACCAGAAATCCTGTTCTGCTCCGATACCAACAGTCCAGTACCAGCAGTTCGGTACCAGTCCGGTACCAAAAGTCTGTCCTTCTACAGTACTATCAAGACATATTACCTAATTGACAAAGCATACTACGCATACTTCAAAATATTATGTCAGTTAATTTGAAGTACGAAGCCATGCAAGCAACCACTTAAGCTGGAACCAAGAAGCCAAATGCAACATCAAATGATAGCCCTTGTGAAGCAATAATTTCTTTTGGTTCTGTTGACAACTAAAGGGAAGTATTTTAATTTATTTTGGTTCTATTGCTAAGAAGTATTTTAATTTTGTTTGGTTATGTTGCTAAGAAGTATTTTAATTTCTTTTGGTTCTATTGCTTAAAAACAAAATAAAAAGAGGGACACAATCTTTACCTATGATTGCTCAAAGAACCATAATCCGATTCAAAGACTAGAAGTTGCCTTTACCCAGTATTTCAGCATGATTTAAAGAAAAAAATATATTAACCTATAAGTCACCCTAACCAGACTTCAATAGTATTCATTGGATTATCTTACTAAAAAGTAACATATGAGTATATGAACACTCTCTACCATGGGCACACTACCAAAATTTTTATGGAAGAAGATGTACTAGTACCCTAAGGAAACCTTAGGTCATTCTCTTATGGAAAAATTCAGAAAATATTATACCTTTGGATCACTCTAAAGAAATATTGTGCATAAAAGTTTATTTTTCCTTCAGAAAAATCTTTAAAAGACATACAAAAGAAGAGTATATGCCTTCCAACCCAATATCATCCCACCCTGTAAAAAGGTTTTCAAACGAGCCTCCTCTGTCACCGTGCAAAGCACTCTTTAATAAAAACCAAAATAGGTGACTATGGACAAGAAGCCTCTGATGGAAAAAGGGTTTAAGAGACTAACCCACTGGGATACTAAACAAGTCTACTGGCAGCGGGTACCAGTCTCTGTTATGACTAGGCAAACCCATCAGGGTATTGAACATGCCTATTGGCAATGGAGCATTCTTCCTGGGGAAGGCACCTCTCACTAATTATCACAGCTACCCTACTGGAGTACTGAACAGGCTTGCTGGCAGTGGGTTATGGTTGAAAAATGTCTCATATATACTTGTTTGATTGAAAAATTCACTTTTTGTCATCTAAAACAAAAAGAGTAAAGGTCATTATTGGCTTTCATGAGATACATACTCCAGATGAATCAGTAACATAATTACTCAAAGAAAATTTCCATTTGAGAATCACCATAAGTTAACTTACCAGTTTGACATCTAAAGCCTACATTACCTAAGAAGGAAACTTCTTAAGAGTGGAGCCCTAACTAGGGAGTCTAATCTACTTATACTGTGAAATTTATTTATAACATCCAATGATAGTAAATCTCTGAAGCAAGTTAGGTGGGATCTGTTCTTCTAGAAAACATATAAATATTCCTTGTTTCACTGTTGAATGCTACCTTTGTCAAAAATTCATCAAAAGAAGGGCAATTTCACTTTTTAGGTATCAGATCATATGTTAGGTGATAAATGTACTTCTGGAATTTGATTGGTTTCTTTTTTCTCTTATCATCTTTTCTCCATTATGATATAAAATGTTGAATCTTCTTGCATACAGATATACAACATATTCGACATGGGGGAAGGTCAAAAGAGCCCCTTCAAAACTCTTTTTCAGACTCACATGATCACCCTGCAGAACCAAATACAAAATAAGATAAGCACAGAATAAAAGAAGTACAGGATATTCCTGTACCAATTTTTCAAGAAACTTCAGTCTAAAAGGATGAATTATGACAATTTACAAGCAGTCTCACATGCTATGGGTATTAATCATACAAAGGTAAAAGAAAAGGTAACATGGTATTTATTTTCCTATGCTCATAAAACTACAATAAGTATGAAAATATATACTATATCTTATGACCTTAGTATTAAAACCATGTGCCTATCCCTCATACCCATATGCCTAAACTTAATCAATCCTCTCATAGCTCTTGAACATGGTTAAGGGAAAAAAATCATATCAAAATATGAAGCATGTATAGCAATGATAAGCCAAAAATATGTTTCATCCTTAAGCAATTCACGAACCTATATTATACCATGAACCAAGGCCTAACATCAAATTCACCACTCGAACAACCAATCACCTATCCCAAAATGATTCCTTGAACACCCAATGTCTTGTCCTCATCATTACAGTAACGAGTATAAATGAAATGGATTATTTGGTGGCGAAGCCATCCAAAAAAGCCTCATTTGGTCATAATTTTTCCTTACAGCATCCTTACTTAAACTTACCATTCGCATTACCAACAACATCACCATATTTCCCCTTGTAGTGAGATTTCTCCAGTCCCGAGCCTACTCCTTTCCGGTACCAAACCCTTACCCTCATCAATTGACAAAACCCTTGTGCTACAACCTGATCCTTTTCTTACAACTTATAACAATGGTCGTTAGTAGACACGAACCGGTCTTCCAAATTTATAGGGAAACCGAGGAGTTCCAATTATGTCAAGACAAATCTGCTAGATCAGGATGGATGCCATTTCTGGAAAAATTCACAGGCTGGCACAAGAATATATCTCATGAATTTATTTAGAATTACGATGGAGAGATTTCACATATAGGCAATCTACAACTGACAATTAATGAAGCAACCTTAAGGGAGGTCACGGGACTACCTAGCAAAGGACCCAAATACTTCAAAAGTGTAGGAATAAACAAATAAATTTGCCAATGATTCTTGAAATAAGATCATCAGCACCCTGACTCGAAAAAGGGGATCCCTAGGAACTACATCAAGGAAGAGTATCATCCAATGATTACTAGTCTTCGACGATTCGTCACTTGTGAGGGAAGGTATGTTGTGACCTTAATATATCATCTTAGGCTTCTATTACATTTTGAAGGAGGCCCTGAAATCAATTTGCCATATTTTCTATAGATGAGTTTGAACAAAATGGTAAGAGGTGTTAAATCCATGTCCAAAACAGAGAAGACTAGCATTTACCATCAAGGTCTCATTAAAATGTTAGTTTTACATGAACTTAGGAAACAAAGGATTAGTTGGAAAACCCTTATCACTCAACACCTTCCCATAGAAAACAAACCTGTGGAGGAAACCTAGCATGCTCCAAAGAAAAATAAGGAACCTCAAAAGAAAAAAGGCAAGAAGGATAAGACAACTCCACCATCATATAGGGCAGTGAGCCAACATGAAAAATCAGGGTCCTCTTCCACAGTCAATACAATTTTTAAAAGCTTCGAATCAAAAGGTAAAAATAAATTAGTAGAGGAGACTTCAATGGTGGCAGTTGAGAAAGAGGGCCATCAGAAAATGATGAAGAAAGGGAAGCTTAGCTCAGAAACTAAAAGTAAATAGTCTGTGGCACAACCCCTTGTCACCATTTCACAATTAGAAAATAAGAAAAGGAAGCCTGTGAGCATCCCTGATCTGGTACCTCCTTGTAAAAGAACTACTAAGAGCATGGAAAAGAAGGGAAAAACAATAGTCATTCCTCATACACAGGAAGATCCAATCGATCTTACCTCCCCTTTTGAGGATTTATCAGTCCAATATGACATCCCTAGTTTGACCGAGGAGCAAGACACTATTAATTTATGTGGGATGAGGGAGGAAGTTGAGGAAAGGGAGTGCATCCAACCAGTAATGATGGAGTCAACAAAGACCTTGACAAAAGAACAAATGAAGAAAAATATTGGGGAACTACAAAAAAAAAATCAGGAACTCCAACAAGAAGTGAAGGAATACCAACTCTTAGACAGATATATCAAAAGGAAAATGAGCAGTTGAAAGCAACCATCCAACAACTTTAAGATGACCATGAAGAGACTTCTAACAAGATAAAGAAGGTATTACAACTCCTACAATACATTAGGGTCATCAAAAGGGAGTTGAAAGAAGAGGCCTCAACCATCAACATCATTGATCCACCAAAGTAAAGAACATAGTCTCAAGTTTTGAAACATTTTGGGTTTGTTTTTCAGTTGCATGAGGACATGCAATGATTTGGCATGGGGGAATGTTGAGACCCAAAAATGACATCCCCATTACCCTATTATACTCCTTATCTATACCTTTTTGGCTTACTTAAGCTTGGGTGAATGACAAGAACACTCCATTAGCCAGTGATAAGGTCATAAGGTAAAGTATGGTTAATTCATACATTTTTGTGGTTTATTGAGCTAGGTAATTAATGTTTCATGTACTAATGCTTCAATTTTCCATGTATGATATTTGATCTCTAGATAAATCCAACCTTCCTGTACCAGCTCAGCTATCCGGTACTTGTGCATCAAGACTGCCACTGTTAGAATCCGGTACCAAACGCATCCAATACTAAAATCTCATATGTTGCGATCTAGTACTAATGGCCACGCACTGTCATGATCTGGTACCACATTTTGCGCACTATCATGATCCAGTACCATCTACCTATTACGATTCGGTACCAATATGGAAGATCCTAGTACAATAAGTTAAGTTCCAGATCTCGCCTAAGCCAATTAGTGGATGTCTATTTTCGTTAGCAAGGATATGATAAGAACAGTTTGTTTATTGCCTCATCCTCATGCACTTTATGTCATGAGGATGAAGCTAAAATATGTAACCGAATAATTAAATTTAAAAATTTGACTGATTTGCAAATCATTTCACCTCCTTGTGTTTCATGACTAAGACTATTAAATAGTCATGGCAAGGATGGCGGAAGTGTAGGAAAGTTAGAATATTACCAACATGTGAAGCCACGTGCGATATTACAAAACATATTCTAAGTGAAGATTAATAGAATGTCATTTATCTCCATATTCTGATTATCTATGATTAAGTATGAGTTGAGTTGTTAACAAAAGTTTGATGTTATGTTTTGAGATTTGAGTGAGAGTAATGTGTGGGTTGAAGACAAGCCTCCTGTAGACTTCAGTAGCTGACCTGTTGAAGCGGCAAGGGCCCACCACCCTACAAAGGTTAGCATATTCATAGATTAGCATTATCATTTGTTTTCAGTAATGTAAACATTAAATCAGCTGAAGCTTTAACTCTGTTAGATGATAGCAGTACAACTTAGACTAGGATTTCCATTATATAATTGTTTAGAGATCTTTACTTGCTCTATTTTTGCATATGCTCTGTTTTTATGAATTTGGTTTTCAGACATAAATATTGGCAGCAGTGGTCAGACATAATTGAAGGAGAACTATTGAAGTCCACAACAGCACATTGTGAACCACAACATACTCATTATATTGACTACTAAACTACCCATGCTATGTCTTGATGATTGATGTGTGATTTCCCTTTCAGAAGTGTGGATTGCATAGTTAGTTTTTTGGGTCAGATAGCAGAGTTGATCTGTCAAACAAACTCCATATCATACTTGCATGTGCCATAATGGAGTAGATATCCTCTCTGTGAAAGACAACCAAAGTGCATTGCAGTTTGCTATTTTGATTTGTTTCCAGCTTGCATAATCTAGTTTAATTCTATACTTGTAACATTAGAAATTACCTTTCTTACTGGTGTCTTGTAACTCTATTGATTACGAATCCCATATTGATAATTAATGAGTGCATTATACTAAACATATAAGAAGCACAACAGTCCTTTCATCCTGCATGTGGTGCACCAAACGACTTCTCATTTGTCCTTGTTCTTATTCTGGTTCAGCTGAAACGTCAGATTCTTCAAATCCTCCTTCAGTTCTTGAATCATTGGGTTTGTCTAATGGTATTATTTCTCTTATAGTTGCAAGTCTTCCTGCAGAGCCTCTGTCTGCATTTGAAATTTATTTTTTCGTAAGGGATATTTTAAGTGTGGTAGCAGTGAATTGACAAACAAGTGTCTATGCTGCATCTTGGTCATGATATACTTCAACTATCTGTTCAGTCACTTGAATCTCTGATTAATGTCCCATACAGACTCTCTTGGTTTCTGTCTTATTTCAATCATCACGTTCATGTACTGATCCTCTAAGATCGGATTCTAGAATTCATTAATAAGTAACTTCTTAATGTCTTCCAGTGTCCTTGTCAACCCTAGGGCACTTTTTGTATCTAGACTCATGTACCATTCTAGTGCGTGGTCTCTTAGCGTAATAGCTAGCTGTGCAAGTTCGGTGTCTTCATCAACGATCTTTTTTTATTCCCAGATCTTTGCACAAATGAATAAATGCTTCTCAGGGTATTTTGTTGTGTCTCCTGAAAACTCTGGCAACCTGATTGTGGGATCATGTCTTGCCATTCTGAATGTTGAATCGCTACCTCCTCCACGTGGTGTAGATACCTGAATATTGTTTCCTGAACGGGCTCCTCTAGTTGTTGTTCCTTGTGTAGATGTACTCCCTATTATCGGACTTCCTCCGAACTTCGGTTGTCTAAATGGTGGTGTTCTCTTTGGTGTATTAGTTGCACATGGGTTTATGGGTTCCACATTGACATTAATATGGAAAGGATGGTTGCCTTCTCCTCGCACTCTTGGACTCGTCTTCCTCTCTGTTGGCCCTTGACCAAGTTTAAGAGTACCTGGTCATACTTGACCACTTTTGGGGACTGCGACAACTTTCCAAGGAAGGAGCACAACGCGAAGTAGAAAATAAGGAAGCAAGACCTATTTTGGGGTCCATTTTAGGGTTTTGGGTTGATGTAACGGTAAAGGGATGTCAGCCCATGGGTTTACCCACGTTTAGGCCCATTTTGTAATCTATAAATAGGCAATGTAGATAGTAAGATAAGAGAGGATATAGTAATGTAGTACATCTATGTGATGTATGAATGAAATCTTAGTGCTAGTAGTTGGATCTGTGTGATCAGATGTATCTTAGAGTGCTCTGTGCATGAGATTAGAAAGCTAAGTGCAAGTTGTTGTAGTCTTGTGCTGAAGAGCAAGGAAGAAGGATCTAGCGAGTTGCATAGATCTTCTGTCCTATGTGAAGTAAGGGTCATTGAAGCTATGTGTTATAACTACTTGACCAAGATAATATAAAGAAGACTTTGTGTACGTAGCCCCAGGGTGGGGGTGAACCATGGTAACTATGTGTATGGTGTTTTGTGCTTCGCTCTTATGTATTTATCGCTTTCTTGGCTAAGTGCTTGATGTGATTAAGTAGACCTAGTTATGCTCTGTGTTATTGATGAATGAATGAACATTATATATGATATATGAGATGCTTGGTGCTTGATCTATTGAATCTAACCTATATTTCTATGGATAAGTATTAAATCATTCTTATTATAGTATTACTGAATCATTCTTAGTTCTGAATCTAACCTATATTGTTGGATTACTAAGAGGGGGGGTGAATCAGTAATAACGTAATTATAATCATTTTTCTTCAAATGTTATATCAATGTAGAATTATTATCCAATAATGAGTAGTAATAAATAAACAATCACACACATGCACAGTACACTAGTTTTTTACATGGAAACCCAAATCGGGAGAAAACCACAGAATGCTTTTTCTTATATGTCTTGAAGAATTAAATTCATTGGAAGCACGAACTTCCTTTGTTTTCCAGCTCGAACTGGAAGGAGGCTCCAACCTCCTAGTTTCTCAGGCTACAACCTGAGGGAAGTTCCAACTCCCCAAATCTTTGGCTACAACCAGAAGGAGGCTACAACCCCTAATGTTCTCTGGATACAACCGGAAGGTGGCTACAACCACCTATCCTTACCCCATCCTGCCACCCTAAAGTAGATGTAGAATGATGGAACCGCCATCACACTATCACTGTGAAATATACCGCTGTAAACCTGTACCAATAAATCTGAACCATGCATCAACCTGAACCATAAACAAGTGCATCAACCATGCACCAACCTGTAATCAACCTGTACCATAAAAAAGTGCATCCAACCATGTGCCAAGTATGTACCAATCATGTGTCAACTACTCATCAACTATGACTCATCAATGTGTACCAACATCATCAACTATACACCTCATGTATGTGTGCCAACTCATCAACTACTTGTCTCAACCATGTACTCAACATGTACCTCAACCAAAATCCCTCATCAATTTCATTATCCAAATCTAATTTGTAGCTCTGTAATAGAACTGGTGTATATGATCACATTCCTGCAAACCTTCCTTAACTTTAAAAACAAGAGACTAGCATTTTCATCAAACTTTTCTTTAGTCTCACATGCCTAGTTTTGGATTAGTCAACAACCCTAACTTGAAGTAATCATAACTTTGAACCTGTACTGTATAAATATCTAAAAATAATATACAATGTTCTTCATTGTTCTTTATGCAGTTCCTCCAAGTGGCACTACTTGGAACCTCATAGAAAAGGAGTTATAGCAAAATGACATAACTTGCTGAATTCTGGCTTATTCTAGAGAGTGACCTTGTAGAGCGTTCCCCACAAAAACTATATGATGAAATTATCTGAAACTATTACACAGTATACTAAAGACTTTACCCTAACCAAAATTTTTTGTCTCACTGAATTTGGATCTGTTATGAAGAAGTTATGACATTTTTACCCGAAACACCTGATTTTTACTAGTTTCAGGAATGGCCACAAACCCTATTTTCAACAGAGTGTAACTCCCAAAATACAAAGACCCACTATATGAATTATTAACCACAGATACTTGGATATGTTTTTGCACCGGCATAGAAATTTCAGGATCTGAATCATTATAGAAAAAAATTTATAGCATAAATGGTGAGATGACCTGAAAATAACATACCTTAGAAAGCACCATCAAAAGAATTTATCCTTCCTTTCATTTCGGCCTTCTTTTCTTCACTTTCCTCATAATTCCAGCTTATATAACATTTTTGTACCTCATACACCTATATATATTCAATATGATCAAGTGTGATTCAAATGAGAGAGCCTTGCCTTTTATTTATACTCTCCAAGTAGCTTCCTTAAAAACATCTTCTAGGTCACTTGGCCCCACTTTCCTTATTTTATGGTTGGGTCCACTTCTAAATTCTCCATTAAAATTATTATTGAAACAATTTATTTTGTATTCACTTTGAATTATAATACACTCATCACTTCACTTTATTATTTACATTTTAAAATCTCTTAAACCACTTTGATTACTTTGACATTTTGGGGCTTCTACATGACATATGAGGGTCGTCCAACTTTGTAAGGCCATAACTCTCAAACCGTGAGGAGTTATGTGACGTTCTTCATACCACTAAAAATGGGATGAAATGTACTATCCATATAGAATAGTATTATATGAAAATATATCATAACTCATACCATTACCCATCAAACAATCTTGGGTCCATTACCCAAACCTGGG